>PVKH010028789.1:0-12769 GCA_004027955.1 Chaetophractus vellerosus | reverse complement strand
TTTAGAGGAGTGGACCTGTTTCTCATAGACTACAGAAGGGCAGGCTACCACCTCACCATTCTGAAGAGACTGGGCCTGTATACCAGGGATTAGGCAGGATGTTGCCACTACCTCACTATACTAAGGAAGTTGATACTGTACCCCAGGGACGAGGGAAATTGTATCCATCACACCAATGTTCTTGGAGAGTGAGGTCTGGAGTTCGGTTGCCACACAGATGCTTAATGAGTGTGGAACCAAGAAAATGGCCATTGGGCACCCTTGTGGAAAGTGTGGGCCTCCATGAGACCCCAAGGATGAAAAGAAACCATCATCTTAAGAATGACTCTCAGACTTTGAAATCTAATGGAGTATGCCCTGCATGCTTTTGGAACTGTTGGGGACCAGAGATGCATGTGTCCCCCCCAAATTCTCCATATGGTAATGCAAATGTTTACCCTGTGTCTGTCCCTTTGAATATTGGAAGCAAATAAAATTGTTTTGTAAGTTTCACAGTTCCACAGTCAGAGGGGACTTTGCCCCCAAACCAACTGTATTTCTATAAAGTGATTGTGATATGATTTTGTACTTAGCATTATTGCGAATTTAGAATTTTTTGGAATATTGTAATATATTTTCTGGGATTCAGAAGGTGGAGTTGGCAGTTTGAGATTACTTATGAACCCCCAAAAAGAGAAGGATTATGTTTACAAACTGGTCTGTTTCTCTGGGTGTGATACCCTTTGATTGTATTAAATTCAAAGGTTTTAAATTTACTTGATTAAATCAAGTAAATTAAATTTAGGGCCTTTGATTCAACATCAGAAATGCATAACTCAGGGTTGAATCCCTTCCCCCTTGGTGGCTAAATAAAGATCTTGTTAGAAGAAGGAACACCAGAAAAATTTGTTAGCAACAGATCTATATCAAAACATGTGAAAATGAGTTTGCACAGTAAGGAAATGAGATCTGAGAGAAACAGAATATCAAGAATGAGGAAAGCAAAAAAGGGAATTTTGCAACAGCCTAAATGTCCACCAAGGAAGGGTGTGGTTGTGTAGTGGATGGGGGTTAGAGTGGTACAGTGATGTGATTGGGCTCAGCAGTGCTGGTCTGTGAGGGGAAGTATGGTTTGGGGGAGCTGTGTTGTACTATCCATGGAACTGGGGGAGGAGAGTTGGAAGAAGGAGCAGGTGAACTCTGGGGCTTGACAGGTCTGTGGTTAAAACTACAATGGTGGGAATGTTCTTTTGGTAAATATGGCAAGGGAGGATTACTGGTGTCGGGGGGTAGATGTGGGGGGGCATGCAGGATAGGGTGCACCTGGGCATGCCTCTATGGAATAAGTAAGTGTTCATCTTGTCATAGTGTATTGTTTCAGTGGGTGGAGACCCACACAACAAACAAAAAAATACTAAACTCCCATCTTGGGAAGTCTTGCTATGTTCCCAATTAGAGGGTCTAGAATCTCTCAAGAACAGAGGCAGTGCCTAATATAAGAAAAAAGGCCAATATGTCAAGCTCTCAAAATTATTGCAAGTAACTATGAAGCTTATTCTTCACAAACTGAAACATAACAGTGACCATAGGTTCTGAGGGGAGGGAGAGAAGAAAATAGAATAGATGGAACACAGGGCATTTTTAGGGCATTAGACCTGTTCTGCATGAACTTACAGTGATGAATACTGTCCATTTCATATTCATCAAAACCTGTAAAATTGTATGGTGCAAAAGGTACTAATGTAAAACACTAACCATGGTTAGTAGCAGTGCTTCAATATTTATATATCAATTGTAACAAATGGACCATCCACATGTAAAATGTTATTAATAAGGGAGAGCAGAAAAGGGGGAAGGTGTTGGGTATATTTGAATCTCCTTTATTTTCTATGTGACTTTTCTGTAACCTAAAAAGCTACTTTGAAGATAAAATAAAATAAAATAAAAAATAAGATACTGGGGGAAAACACGGAAGGAATTATCGGTGTACATACAAGATAAATCTTACAGTGATGAAAGACACAATGTATAGTTTTTTTAAATTTTATTTCAAATTTTTCTTAGTTTTTAGTTTTGTATTTTGTTTGTTATTTTTAAAGTATTATTATTTTATTTTATTAGTAATTTTGTTGTGGTTTTTTTGCTTTGTTTTTGGAGAGGTTTTGAATCACAGAATGGTCACAACTGTGGCAGAGGAGGATCACTGGTGGGGGGTGTCAGTGATGAGGGGGATGTGTGGGAAAGGGTGCACCTGGGGCATGCCGCTAAGGCATATGAATATGTTCAAGTGTTCATGGGGCATTGTCTCTGTGAGTAGAGACTCATACAATAACCGATAGAATTTTATATTCCCATCCTGGGGAGTCCTGCTACATTCTCTAATGGAGTGGCAAGAATCCCCCAAGTACTTGGGTAGTGCCTAGAGAAGGAAGACAGATCGTTATGCCAGGTCCTTGATATTGATGTTTGTACTTATGAACCTTTTCTTGTGTAATTGAAACTTAGCCTAGTATTGTATATTGCCTAAGAGTTACGTCCTGAAAGTCTCCTTGTTTAGTGCAAATGTGGCCTCTCTCTAAGCCAAACTCAGCATATAAACACACTACCGTCCCCCTGGCATGGTACATGACTCCCAGAGATGAGCCTTCCTAGCACCAAGGGATTATTGCCAAACACCAAAAAGCAATGCATCTGGAAAAAGGCCTTGATCAAAAGGGGAAAATATTAAATACAAATGAGTTTTTATGGCTAAGAGATTTTAGAGTTGGGGGTTCATACCAAAGGTTACGTTTATGCACGTCTCAGCAGGATCTCATTGACTGCCACAGTAAACAGTGCCTCAAACAGTGAGGCTCCTGAGGGCTCTAGAGACATCTAGACACTATAACAGGGCAGACAAGCTCAGGAATTCCACATCCTGTCAGTGGGCTTTACTTTGGAATTTATGATCTCCAGTGTAACAGATTTAAACTCATTTATAGTTTCCCTGCACATGGCTCTTCTGCCTTTTATTTGAACCTATAATTAGCACTATACTTGTTAAATATATGTCCCAGAAATGTAAATCTTTGCCCTGATCATGTACCAGTTGAGCCCTGAATCCCAGCAGAATTGCAACACCTACTGTCCAGTTCACTGGACTTACCCAGGACACTTAACAAAGAGAGGCCCTTCCCAAGGAACAGAGTGTCTCCAACTGCAAGCAAGACAGTTCCATCCATTTGCCCCATGGGATCTAAGCCTCCTCTCAGTCAGAAACAGTGGGCATCACCATCCCCAAATCCTCAAGATTGAATAATGAACAATGGACTAAAGTAGACTTATTATTCTTCTATTATAAACTTATTATTATTCTAGCAGTGGAGGAACTTGTATCATTGATATAAAGGCAGTGGCCACTAGAGGTTCTGAGGAGAGGGAAGGGAAGAATAGTTGTTACATGGTGGCATTTTTGGGACATTGGAATTGTCCTGCATGACATTGCAATGATGGATACAGGCCATTATACATTTTGTCATAACCTATAAAATTATGCAGGGCAGAGTGTAAATTGTAATGTAAACTAAAGTCCATGGTTAGTAGCAATTCTTGTATATGTGTTCCCCAATGTAACAAATGTGCCATATTAATGAAAGATATTGTTAATGGGAGAAGGTGTAGGAAGGATAAGATATGGGAATCCCTTATATTTTTGATGTAACATTTTGGTAATCTAAAACTTCTTTAAAAATAAAAATAATATTAAAAACAAACAAATAAATACATAAATGTCCACCAAATGAGAGTATCATATAACTATATAATGGAATATTATACAGCTCTTGAATCCTGAGAGAAGAATAATGATAAAGGAGAATTTGCCCTATAAGATATTACAGCTCATTACATAACTACAGTGATCAAACTGTATGGAATTGGTGTAATAATATAAGAATAATTAGTGAAATAAATAGAGTCCAGTGATTGAGACAAGTAAATATGAAGAATTACTTATATGATAGAGGTTCATTTTAAACCAAATTTGATTGATATTAAGTGGTGTTTGCCAAGTTGGATACTTATATAGAGGAAAACATATCATATCATCTAAAAATGAATTCCAATTCCATGTCTTAAAATTATTTTAAAAATACATATGCACAAATAATAAGAAAAATAAATTATGAGAACAAAATATTTAATATTTGTCAAACATCATAAATTTGAATATCATAAAAATAAAATATTGAAAAATTTCACCACATAAAATAAAAATTTTGGTTGGCAAAATTGAAAGGTTAGGGAAAACATATAGTAGTAAACTTTTGAGTCCCTGAAACATATAAAGATGTTTACTTTAGCAGTGTTTGAAATGTAAAAATCTGGAAAACAAACTGAATATCATATAGTTTGGGAATGGCTGACAGGTTTATGGTAGGCCAATGCTATAAAAGATCCTATAGATGAGTGTAGTCTATATATGTGTCTCCAAATAGTTGTCCATGACAGAAAGTGGAAAACAACTTGCATAATAATATAAAATATACATTATTCATTAAAATAATAAAAATAAATAATAAACCATTACATTCAGATTTGAAATCTGTGTTGTCTAGATTTTTCAGTTTTATTTTAATTGTATTTCATCCTTTGATGATGATGATAATGATATTTTGATGATTTTACATTTACAAATTAAAATACAACTTGGAAAAAGCAATGCTAGATAGCAAAAATGTTTTTTAGAGTTTTTACATTAGCTCTACCAAATAAAAATATCACCTTGGAAACATAAAAACACGAAAGTTTCTATAGAGTAAAAACTTTACTCAAATGGAGCACTTATCTTCACTCTGTGGGGGGTAACTATGCATAGCAATATTGTATTTAGTATGCTGGCCTGAAGTCAGGAGACCTTGATTCCATTTCTCCTTCCACCATAACTGCCATAACCATGACATTAGCCACAATAGTCATTCTTTCTGTGAATATTCATCATCCTTGTATGACAGAATGACTGAAAGAATGATATGTGCTCTGAAAACTGAAAATCAGCCTTCTTCCAGAGATGATGAATCAGCACCTTGTCAGTGGGCCCTACCTTGGAATATATGATAATCGATTTCCCCAATGTAACAGACTCATTTATAATTTCTCTACACATGATTCTTCTACCCCTTTTATTTGAACCTACAATTAGCACTATACCCATTAAATATATGTCCCAGACTTAAATATTTGGCCTGTTCACATGCCAGTTGAATCCTGAATCTCAGCAGAGCTGCAACCAACACCTACCCTCCTGTTTATTGGACTCACCCAAGACAACTAAGAAAAAGATGATGATGGACAAGTCTCATCACACACACAAAAAAAACCCCACAAAGACTATCTACAACTGAAAGCAAAGCAGTTCCTTCTATTTGCCCCATAAGACCTAACCCTTTCTTAATCTGAAGCAGAATGGGTATCACCATCCCCAAATCCTGAAGATTGAGGAATGAACAAACCTTGGGGGGTGCAATGCAACCATGGACCAAAGTAGACATTATTGTTGTAACAAAAGAACCTGTAACTTTGACATAAAAATAGTAATTACCAAAAGGTCTTTGGACAAGGCATTTTAAGGACATCAGAATTGTTCTGCTTGACATTGCAATGATGGATTCAGGTCATTTGACATTTTGTCAAACTCTGTAAAACTGTACAGTAAAAAGTGTAAACCATAATGTAAACTATACACCTTGGTTAGTCGCAAAGCTTCAATATTTGTTCATCAAGAGTAACAAATGTACCATAATGATATAAGATATTATTATTGGGAAAAATGTGGGAGGGGAAGGAAATGGGGTATATGCAAATCCACTATACTTTCAATGTAAATTTTAGGCAATCTAAAACTTCTGTATTAAGAATTATTATTATATTTATGTAATCTAAGTATCTTTTTAAAAAATGAAAATAAATTATTATTTTTAAAAAAGAGTCCCATCCATCTCCCCTATGGGATCTAAGCCCACTCTGAATTAGAGGTGGAGTAGGCATCACCATCCCAGAATCCTCAGGATTGGGGAGTGAACCCTGGTCCATAGTAGACTTACTGGTACTCTGCTATAGCCTTATTGTGATTCTAGCAATGTAAGAACTTATATCATTGATGTGGACGCAGTGGCCAGTGGAAGTTCTGAGGGCAGAGAGAGGGAAAAACAGGTGTAATACAGGGCACTTTTGGGACTTGGGAATTGTCCTAAATGACATTGCAATGACAGATACAGGCCATTATATATCTTGCTATAACCCACAAAATTGTGCAGGAGAGAGTGTAAATTACAATGTAAACTATAATCCATACTTAGTGGCAATGCTTCAAAATGTGTTCAGCAATTGTAATGAATGTACCACACTAATGAAGGATGTTGTTAATGTGGGAAAATATGGGAGGTGCAGGGAAAAGAGCATATGGGAATCTCCTTTATTTATGTAACATTTATGTAATCTAAGTCTCTTATAAAATAAAAAAACGTTTTAAAAATCCCCAAAATAAAAGAACACATTGTATATATGTTTAACTGGAAAAAAGAGTTATTATTAAGGAAAAAGGTTTTTTAAACTACAGGCATAGATTACTTCAAAGATTGCAAATTGACCTAAATTTAAATGATACCCCTCCTTTAAAGAAAACAATAAGATGAAAAACTGATGAAGACTCTATTCTGGAAAACATTGTCCCACAAGAAAAATAAAGACAATTTGGTGGCAATGTGTACCATTCTAAAATAAATAGAATGTAATGAATAAAATCTACTAAATAAAGCATTAAAATGAGATCATAAATCAACTGAAAAAGAATAAATATTCCAGTGTTATGAAAGAACTGGATAATAAATCTATACTATTAGAGAATAAATGGATGGAATTTGCATATCAGAATATTCCAACAGCATTTAATATTAAATGGCAATGTAAAAAACTGTGGAAATGTGGCCCAAATGTGTGATACCCAGCTAAAATTGTCCTTCATGTAGAAATATTTTTTAAAAAGATTATGCGATGTTCATAGACTCAAAAATATACTAACCAAAAGTAGAACTCGAACAAAAAGTACAACTACTTGTGGCTGGAATTCAAGCAACCAAGAAATTGATTGAAATTTGGGAATGAGAAGTTATAACAGTAGTAAGGCTAAACAACTGTTATAGTTCTGGGAATAAAACAATGTATATTTTAGAAAACATCACAAGAAAACCAGGTATTACATATTGTAAACTTGGTTGACTGCAATAAAAATAAAGAGATACAGAAACAAAATTCAGAATGTGGATAGAAGGGTTACTGTGTCAGTCGCTCAGATTGTGCACTGTATATGGATTACCACTGCCTGGCCATGAAGGTGGAAAGAAGAGAAAATATAAAATAGGCTAAAGGTACTAATTTCCCCATCTTTCTTGGGAAACAGTCAATAGTACTGTTGCATTTGCAAAGCTAACAAATCATGAAATAGATATTTAAGTGTGTCTTTTGAAGCTATTAAAGAAGCCATTAGAAGTGAAAACAATCTATACATTCTCCAAATTTCCCAGTCCAAGAGGAGATAAAGAATTCAAGCCAACAAAAACGGAACAAAATACGAAGAAACAGATATACATTCTTTAAAAATTAGAAGGGCTAATTCTCTGCCACGGAAAAGTTTTCATAACATTATACAACATTCATCTTCCATTACACTCAGATAAATCATCTGAGAGTATTGCTTTCAGATTGCTTAATATATGCACCTTTACTTTCTAATGGCACTGATATCCCACTGCTGAGAAAATTATATCCCTCCAAATGATATAACATTTTTAAAGTTTTTGCCATAGGCCCTCTTTTGGATTGCTATTTCATTTTGTATAAACTCCCAAGTGGGTGTTTAGCGTTCTAGACTGAAACATAAAATCCAGCATAAACAGACACCAATGGCCTTTTATTTATTTTACTATAAAACACATACAACTGGAGCTTGCACAATTATCATCACAAGCTGTTAGCATTCAAAACATTAAACTTTCATGGTTTTAGAAAAGCACTGGCTTTATGTTGAGTAGTTTTGTAAATGTATATGTATTACATATATATCAGATATGATATACACAGAAAACAATATAAATACATATAATACCAATAAATCAAACTCTTGAAAGTGTAAATATAATTCTGAGAGAACTTCATCTTCTTTATGCTAGTTTGAAAAGTGAGGTTAGGTTTTGAACTTCTCTCATTAAAAATGTTGTTCATATGTATTAATTATTAAGAGTCTCTATCTGTTCATACTAACTGTGAAGTAGAAAGAATAGTTCAAATCATTTAAATAGGTAGTAACTATATAGTGGTTAAGTGAAGACTAATTGGTTAAAGGTCTTAAGATTGTATGTTAGTCTCAATTGGATTGCACATATGGAGGAAATAAAAACTGTAGTCAGAAACACTGTGTAGATTCCTGTCTCTCAGAGGCAATAGAAGCTATAAGAAAACTTATCATTCAATTAATATTTGTCCATCAATATAGAATTTAACGTTCTGGATGAGGAATTCCATCGGAATTAACATTCCTTAATAACTATGGTGCACATTATCCTCAATGATTATCAGAGAAAGCCTACAAGATAAACAAAACTAAAGTATTACATATAAGGTCAATGAGATTGTAAATGAGAGACAGACTTGGAATTAAAAACTTCTATCTCAAAGCCAATGGATCTTTTATTTTAACACTGGAAATCATTACAGCATATAAGCTTGGATTTTGCCTTCAGTCAGGCGGTAGATAGAAAACACATTTTGAAGGATAATTCAATAATTGATATGAAATACTGAAACCTTTAAAAGAGAAAAGAGGCAACACTTACCCTTACGTTTTGTGTATGACCCCATCATAAGGGGCTTGGCACTGACACAGGTGTGCAAGTTTTTTACTGAAGAAATCCAGAGTCACTGAATAGATACAGGGACATTCTGCATAATCATACATGGAGATCTTTATTCTTATTCATATCTCTGTATTTGTCTTCCTTTGGCTGAGGTCTTTCCAAAAGGCACACACAAAATACATACATAGTCTTGTGGAGAACATTTGAAATGTGTTTCATGCCGTTTAGGAGAAGGTGTTGAATCATTGCCATGGAACTTCAGCTTCCCTTTCTAGTGGGCATTGACTTATTTATCTGTGTTCCCAATACCTGGCTTAACTGAAAAATAATGTTGATCAACACATTATTTGGGGCAGGTGGTGGTTTCAAGCTATGTACTCAATAAAAACATGTTCTTAAACTTAATCCATTCCTGTGGGTGTGGAGAACATTGGAAGGAGGACCGTTTGATGAGATAACTTCAGTTCAGGTGTGGACCAACCCAATCTGAATGGGTCTTAATTCTATCACTGGAGTCCTTTATAAGCAGAATGAAATTCAAATAGAGAGAAAGACACAGATGGAGCAGCCAGAAGTTGGAGGTCAATGGAACCAGAAGAAAGGAGAGAGGCCATGAGAGGACATTATGTACATTCCCATGTGGCAGAGGAGACCAGGACCATGGATCACAGACAGACAGCCAGCCCTGGAATGCCAGTGTTTAGGAAGAAAGCATCACCTTGATGAGGCTTGATTTGGACTTGATTTGGACTTCTAGCCTCAAGACCATGAGCCAATAAATTCCTATTGTTTAAGACAACTCATTTTATGGGGTTTGCTTGACAGCCAGGGAAACTCAAACAGGGGGAATCTGTAATTAGTAAGTTTTATTTATAGCTGAAAAATAAGTTAATTTCTTTTTGGAAGGTTTTACAAAGTTCAAATAAATGATAATTATATATGACATAGTACAGATTATAGTTTTGTATATTTTTTTGTTTATAACTCTAATTAATCACAAAACACTTAAGAGTGGACATATATTTGGTGCCTAAGACTGCTTTATTGTAGGAAAAACAGCAAGAAAGATTTTCCTCTGCTTCCACTGTCTGTTTTCTTTTCACTACTCCCCTGCTGGGAACTATTGCATCAGTAACAGAGAAATAGGAGAAAGGTCTCTCTGACAGAGCTGATAACTCTATTATAAGACATACCCATGCCATATTTTGTCCTTTTCCTTAATTCAATGTGGATGACCTGGCTGCATTTGAAGGGAAATGATCTCCAGCCTCTGGATTAAATAAAGGAATAAATGTTACCTACTCCTTCAGAGGCCTATTATATTTCTCTGTACAGCTATCTTTGGAATATTTCTTTCCTCTAAAAATCTACTTTGAAAGTCCTCATAGACTTTATGCTGTCTCTACCAATGACTCCGAGACACAGATTCGACCATGAAGGGTCACCTGACTCTTTTAGGGTTACGTTTGCTTCATGTAAGAAAGTGTGGAATTTCCTCCATCTTGACCTCAAGAGACAATGGCTATTTTCTCCTTAGTGTATTCAGATCTTTTACTGTAATGATGCATGCATGTAGTTATTAAATATGAAAACACGCTATGCAAAGCAATTTCCTGTTTTGCACAAGTAAGCAAGAATTATTATCAAAAGAGAAGGCATATACTGAAAGAAGAAGAAAGGGGGAGGATGGCCAAAAGAGCCTAAACATATAATATTTGATGCAAGATTCTGTTTCTTTGTATTATTTGTCTTCTTCTATGGCTATGAACACAAAAGTATTTGTTTTCTTCATTTAAAAAATGGCACACATTCAATGATGAATAATTTCTGTTATGATATGTGTAAACTGTTAGGCCCCAGGAAATTATGACAAAAAGTTGAAAGCCTCTAGAAATTGACTTTTTATCATAATATAACAGCAGTTTAAAAATTGTAGTCACCAGATTGCTACTTGATGCTAAATAGTTTCAGTCTATCAATATAAGTCATCTTTTTGTAATACAAAAAATGCTTCATTAATACTAGATTGGACTCTGAATTCACTTGGGACAGTAAGGTTTATATTAACCCAAGACTATAAATTCCTCAAAGGCAGTATCCATGTTGTCAAGGATAGCACTATCTGACTACTAGTAGCCACAATGTACTATCTTATATCAGAGGTAATTCTTAATATATTTTACTTGTATTCCAACTTCCCAACTTATATATTCTCTTTTATAACTGTTGTATTCATATTCATGGGTCATGGGATTCTGCTGGGTCTGCCTTACAAAAAACTAGGGTAGCAATATATTCTAACAATTAATCTCTGTACAGTGGTATATGCATGCATGTGTGTGTGTGCGAGTGTGTGCGAGAGAGAGAGAGAAAGGAAGGAGGAAAATGGAGAGAGTATGTATGAAACCTGTTTTTAATTACCTGAACTTTTAAAAAATATTGTCAAATTAAATCTTGAAGAATTCAGCTACAACCTTCACATTAGAAGAGTCATTCAAGTTATTATTGACAATATTTCCTTGGTTTGTTTTATTTCCTCTGCTACAAGGAATGTGTTAAATAAAACAGAATGATTTCATATTTCCACCAATGTTTTCTGCAAGCAAAATGTTAGTGTTCATTTTGCAAAAAGTCCTGCTGCGTTACAATAGCACCACATGGTGACCAACTCCTTCTCATGAGCAACCCTAGGCCTTGCGGCCTTTGGAATATGAGCCAAATTCTAGGTCAATGATCTCCTGTTGCTTTATTCTGATCTTGCTGGTACTACTCTCATTTCTGTCTAGGCAAGTGTCATTCAAAAACAACAAAGTCTGTGCCTAGAGGATTTAATGCAAATAAACCTAGCTATATGTGTCTTTTGAACAGTGACTTAACTCATGACATTTTGTTATTTAGACTCTGATGTTTACAGTGGTTTACAGTGTACAGTGGTTTATGTGACATATAAACTAGTGACTTTTCATGCAGGTTGGAAATACGTAGTTTAAAATCTAGATGATAATTTATAAATGCAATTTTGATAGATAACATGCTCTTAAGTTATGAATACACACTCACATATGGCAAAAAGTGGAAATGAAAACAGAAAAGACCATTAGATAAATTGTCAAAATGTGAGTTCTAACTTAAAGCATTGAACAGACTGAAAACAGCATATGCATAATATCAAAGTAGTTAAAATCACAGAGGTGCCTCATTGTCACTGTCAAGATGATTATAAAAACATGAATGCTTATTTTAAATGGATCCATATGAATTGAATGTTTCTAAAAATCGGTCTCCTCATAAGATTTTCTTATATTTCTCTCAGAAAAAAGAGAAAATGTGAAGTAGTTTATAAACCCAGATTGGTAAGATTTCTTTTGTCTCTCTATAAGAAAATAAATTTGATGAAAAATTGAGATGATGAAGAGAACATTTTTGTTCACCTAGTTCTTAGTAACTGTTTATTCTCTATAAAAAGATTCAGTAGTTATTAAATGACTCTTTATTGGTGTTTTGTAAACAAAGTCAGACAAGCACTTTTAGTTCAATGAAAGCTAAGTGCTAAAAGTTTTCGATAATCTATTTGTTTTCATAAAGTGCAAACGATATAGGAATAGAAGTAGAAAGGCATTTCAAATAGCAATGTATACTGAAAAAATTATCAGAATTATCATTTTTTAAAACTGGTTGCAGTTATTATTTTAAGAACATCTAAATAATTAGAAAGGGCTAAAATGCATCTGTGTCTTGTAACATATAGGTTGGATTCCAGGCATATGAGTCCTTTTGCTGCAATGACGTATATTTAGGGAAGGAGTCTCTAGGAATAGTTATTATATTGATCATCATAAAGAACTAGGAGATTTCTTATTTCTCTACTTTATTTTTCCTGCAGTAATATTAATAATGATTGT
>PVKH010028788.1:0-12771 GCA_004027955.1 Chaetophractus vellerosus | reverse complement strand
GGGGCCTCCCATGTGGTATGCCGGCGCCCTATCCACTGGGCTATCCAGCCGGCCCCCCATTCTTCTTGAAATCTATATTTTCTTCCTGAAAACTGTGAGCAGAATGTCATTATAAACATTTATTGGCCCAACGAAAGGGCTGGTATTGTATTTTTGGGTATCTATCTTGATGTGCAGACACTCTATGGAGTGTATGTCTTTTATTTGACTGATACTACTTAAGTATCTCTGCCACCATTGGAAATATCACAAAATTTTGTTTTCATTTCTGCTATGCATAATATTGTTCTCTTACTGACTAGGGACTTTTCATTCACCATCGTAAATATCCCTTTTATTCAGTGAGGAGAAAGCTATGGAGACTCTCATTATGAACTCCACCCAACAAGGCACACGGCAACATATCACCTAAGAAACCCCTTGAACTACAGGGTTGTGAAAGAGGACACCTGTGGGAATCAGCTGCAGTGTCCTCCATAAATGGTTGATTCTATTTATGGAACTAACAGAGTGTTATTCAAAAGTTTGCTTCCATTATTCCCCAAAGTTTATTAAACATCTTTGCCTTAAGGGAAGTTGGTGATCTTTTAGGGAAATTTGTTTGGACCTCACAGATGACAGGAAACACAGAGTGTCTATGTTAAAAGACCTATATCTTCTTGGTTTGGAAGGCCTCTCTAAGCTGTTAGAACAATTTAAGTTGGTGAAAATGGCTTACTAAAGTTCACCCTACCTCATCCACATAGAGATCGGGCACTCTTAATACTAGCATTTATAAAAGTAATATAAAATAAAATAATATTTATTTAGAAGGTATGATGGGCAAAGAATGAAGTTAGAAAAATATAAAGCAAGTTGTGGATTCGCAATTCTTGTGCTATATTCTCTCATTCCTGGTCATAAGAAAGGAAGAGTATTCTCATGGTCCATCCTCTTCTCATGGGTATGACACATTATTCATGGTTCTTCACAGTGGCCCAGCTACCCCTCTATCTAAGGGCATTCATTAAGAGTAGATATTATTTAGAATATAAGATAAGGACTTCATATCATTCAAATGGTATGACTATCACATATTATCTCACATCCTTTGCCACTTATGATGCTCCTTCTTTCCGCTCCTGTCCATCAAAGAAGGGATATTTCCTTTAGTCAGTTCTTTCCTGAGGTTGTTATATCAGAAATGGTAGCTTAATTGCTTACATACTTATTCTCTCTTAAGAGCCACTGAGAAAATTGGGAATATATTTTCTATTGGCTTGCCTGCTTTACTTTATTTAGAATAAAAACTAGTAATACTTAAGAATTAATAATCTTTTTTCTCAGTAGGCAGGTTTTGCTTTGCAATACAGATTTTTCTATGAGTCTTTGTTTAATTTTAAACAAAGCACAACACATTAATATGTGAAGCTAAACTTACTCAATAAGACTATCACCTTTGTCTTTTCGCAGGACTAAGTGATTATAATGATACCTGCTTTCTGTTTCTAACTTCTCTGAATGACATAGTCACAAACAATAATTAATGAAATGTCTTATGCATTTATTTCCTTGAAACTAAATGAAACAGTTCTCTACTCATGAATGGCAAGAAGCAGATAGATTGGTATAAAATTCTACAGTGTTCCTGTTTAGAATTGTTTGAACAAATGTAGTCTGCTTTATTTTCAGAGTAAACTCCTCATTTTTACCTGCAAGTTTTATCTTATGAATTTGAAGGGGTTTCCCCCTAGAAAATATGTTGTGTAATAATAAAATATGTACCTAACAAATCTTTCAGCAAAACAATCTTATATTGTTATAAAATTATTTTGGACTAACTCAAACATATATCATTTAATTATTAACTAAAGTTTAAGCAAAGGGAATCAGAATACAAATATTTAAACTCAGCAGCTTCTCACATACATACGATAGCTTGAATTATAGTAGAAAAAATAAATAAGGAACTTAAATTTATATTTTATTATTATATAAACATAAAATTTTCCACTTTAACCATTTTTAAGTGTACAGGTCACTGGCTTTAATTGCATTTTAAATGTGCTACCGTTACCACCATCCATTACCAAACCGTTTTTCATTATCCCAAATAGTTATTAAGCAATAACTCCTCATTTTTCTTCCCCAAGCCCCTGGTAACCTCTATTTACTTTCTGTCTCTATGAATTTGCTAATTCTAGATATTTCATATAAGTGGAATTGTACAATATTTGTCATTTTGTGTCTCACTTATTTCACTTTATATAATGGTTTCAACATTCATTCCTGTTGTAAAGTGTATCAGTATTTCATTCCTTTTTATGGCTAAATTAAATAAGGAACTTTGATCAGACATGTGAATTTAGCACTTTTTTCATTAAAAATGTAGTTGATATCTATGCTTATTCAGTTGAATAATGATATAATATATGGAGTTCGAGACATATAACAGGGATATAATTGAAACAATAGAACAAATGATATGCTATATAGTTTAATTTGAAATTTTTAAACTTAATTTTTTTTGTTGGTAGTCAAACAAAAATTTGGATATTTCAATTAATGCATCAAACAACTTTAATCTCAACATTACATGGTCTGTTGGCTCCACAGGTAAGAGAATTTTGGTGTTATATTTCTTTCACACATATTCCTATGTGGACTTTGTTTTAAGATTTACTGTTAATTTAAATAATTGAAATATAAAGCAAACATTATATGCCACAATCATTGTATAATTACTCGTAGACATAATAAATGTAAACATGGATAAAGCTTCATTACTATGTTAACTTTCTCCCTTATTAAATAAATTAGATGGGTAGAAAATATTGTGCACTTTAATTTTTTAAATGGCAGTATTATGAAATGCTGTGTTTTAAATTGAAAGATAACTTCTTTAATGACTAAAAAGATGAAAATATCAATTATTTGATTCAATATTAAAGCCATAAATTTAATTATTTACCTTAATATTCATACCAAACAATATAAAATTCTTCTGTGTGGGATAATAAAAGTAACAGCATATTTATTATTTTAAACTTAGAAATATATTCTCCTTGTCAACCTCAGTGTGGTAGAGTGGGTATGAAAAATTATAGTTAATAATTTTATAATATTATAATCATAATAATGTGTATAATTGGAATTATTGACTTCTATAAAATAAAACTAAGTACAAATCTGTATGTTGAAATATGAAAAAGTATCCTCACATTTTATGCAATTATGTATTAGTAAATTTTACTGCTTTATATTGTTTCATAAATATGCTGATAACTATGTTTTTTGGTAGAGAAAATATAAAGATGCTTAAAATCCATATTTCATTCCTGAAAATTAAAACATCCTGCTATTTCAATTTATAGAATCATGGAAACATAGAATTCAAGAGTCAAGAAACCTTTTGCAATTCCAGAATCTATATTTACATCTGTAAAGTGCCCAGATATTTTGGAAGAAAATGAAAATTTCAGGCAAATATCCAAACATTTTGTTACTCCAGTGCCAAACATACAATAAAACCTTGGCACTGTGAGTCTCAATTAAGAATTCATGATAACTTTCCCTGCTATTAGAAATTTACTTCTATACAATAAACAGGACTCTGCAGGAGTTTTTAAATGTATAAACAATTTTAATCACTTTGGATTTTTTTTTTTTTTTTGAGTTACTGGGGACAGGGATTGAACCCGGGACCTCATATGTGGGAAGCCGGCGCTCAACCACTGAGCCACATGGGCTCCCTTCAGTTGTTTTTTTTTGTTTGTTTGTTTGCTTGTTTTTTTGTTTGTTTGTTTGTTTGTTTTGGTTTTAGGAAGTACCAGGAACCAAACCTGGGGCCTCCCATGTGGGAAGCAGGTGCTTAACCACTTGAGCCACATTCTCATCCCTGAGGATATTTTTTAATGTTCAAGAAATCATTTGGAACTTTCAGATTTCCTGAACCAAATCTAAGAAATTTTGATTCACCAGTATGGGTGCTAGGAAAAGTGAATCTGAATTTTTAAAAACCATTCAACATAATTTTGGAATAGGTGAACAATTAGACATTAACTCCACTGCTAATTAGCTCAACTAATTCTAATTAATTTTACTATTCATTAAGGTAGAGGCCTTTGCTAAGTTTATTGGAAATGATTTGTTCTATTTAGATAACTTCAGTGAATATTTATTGAGTGTCCAATATGTGCTTATAGAATTGAGCATTTAGCTCATGTTTGAAATTATGGCTTCCTCCCAATTTATTTAAAATAGTAGTCGTTCAGTTTGTGGTGAGACAAATCAATTGATGACTTTTCCCATTTTTGATTGGATAGAGATGCCGGAAAATATGCTTTGAAGGGATCTGTAGAATAGTAAGTGAAAGAGCTAAAATTTTTGGCACCATGTATACCAGAGATTCAAACAGGAGTTTACCACTGAGTAGCTATAAACTGGGGTCAAGTGCTTTAATCTTTTGAGCGCCAAGCTTTCAATTTGGAAAACAGAGATATTTATACCCCATGAATAAAGTTTTTATAAGGAAAGAATATAAAGCCTCTAAATCATGCCTAGTTCATAGCACTTAGTAAGTGGTAGCATTTAAAAAAATAATTTTATACTAAATTTATCTCCATTATATATATTTTTTAATCTTATTTTCTTTCTTACTTTGACATTCTAAATTATAAAAGTACATTTTGATAATTATGTTTTTATGGTTACAATTATAAAAAATTGAACAAGTTCATAAAGATCCTTGTTTCCTAATGTGAATCATGTAAATTTGTTGTTATTATTTACATTTTAGCTGGAACAATATCTGGAGAGGAGACTCCTATTGTTTCCAAGACCAATATAAAGGAATACAGAGATAGTTTTTCCTATGAAAAATTTAACTTTAGAAGCAATCCTAACATTACGTTCTATGTATACGTCAGCAACTTTTCCTGGCCTATTAAAATACAGGTAAGTTTTAATAGTATTTAATTCTAATGGCCACTAACTATTTTCACCCCCAAAAGTAATACTGCTTTTGTCAAAGTTATGGCATAGCTAGATTTCTTGACTTGAAGAATACTAAACGTATTTTGACCTATGATGAAAACAGAATTGACTATGAATATATCCAAAAAAACCTCTCATACAAATAATATTAAACCAATCAAATGATGTACTAAAATTTTTCAATAAATAATATATTTTTCCAAAACTGCAGCAAAATTTGTAAGAATTAGGGATCTTTGAGTTTTCTGATTAAATTTATACTTTTATGATTAATTAGATGCCATTTTTCTTACAACTCTACTTGAAATTATTTGTTTTGATTTAGTAATTTTCTTTTTGCTTTAGTATACATATAATGTACATAATTTAAGCTTTCATTGAATATTTAGGATCAGCAGTACTTAGCTACTTCTTTTAAGACCCAGTACCTCTCATTTTGATTTCTTTATCTATGGTATTTAAGAGTTCAGTACTCCAATTTTGTTGTGTTTAGAGGTAGACTGCTGAAGGTTTCAGATTTTATTTCAAGGAAACATTTGGGATTTTATTTTCTATCTTGGAAAAGTCAAGGTTTATTTTCTTAATTTATACTTTTATGAAAGAAAGCCTGTATTAGTCAGGGTTCTCTCGGGAAACAGAATCAACAGGAGATATCTTTAAATAATATGAGATTTTATAAGAGTCTCTCACTTGACCATGGGGATGCACAAGTCAAGATTCCGCAGGCAGGCTGCAAGCCAGGGGCCCCGATGAAAGTCCGATGAAAGGTCCTTGATGAGTTTCTGGGAGAAGTTGGCTGTCCAAAGACGAGCTGGGAAATTCTCTCTGAATGTTGAAATCACTTCCCCTTTTAAGGCAGTCAACTGATTGGATAAAGATGTCATCCATTCTTGATGCAATCTCCCTGACTGATGCAGATGCAATCAGCCATCCATGCCTTAAACTCACTGGTGGTCAAAGTCCATAAATGCTCTCATATTACAATTAGCCCAGGGCTTGCTGGACCAAACACCTGGACACAATTACCTGGCCAAGTTGACACATTAGCCTAACCATCACAAAGCCTATATGTTGTGCTGTTAGAATTTGTTCATTTATTCATCCCTTTATTGATTTGGTTAGTTGTTGAATTGAATTCACAATGATTTATTGAATAGCTCATATGTGCAAAGCCTTCTGCTAGGTTGTTCTTTTTAAAAGTATTTTAAAGATTTACAGATCACTCCTTCCATTTTTATATTAATATATTACAGTTTATGCTCTGTGGCTGGAATGTTTGCTTGTCTGATATTTATTAATTTCTGTGTGAGCATTTGTGGGAAGACTGGGTGATTTTTAAAAATTATGTTTTTTGGAAAAGCTCTTAGTTCTTATTTGTAAGGTTGATTTAACTCCTACAATATATAATTGCTTAACTGCTCAAGAAATACTAGTATATGTTACTACTCAGCATAGTTAATAAAGAAATTAATTTGAGAAACTTATTACTTTATTGTACAGCTATTGATTTAGTTGCTGATATAGTCAGAAGACGCCAGAAATATTTCCATGTAGTTTCTTCCATCCCAACATTGAGGATGTTGGATATATCATCTTATTTTCCAAGACTTATTTTCTAAGAAATACTGTTCAGATTTGACTTGGTTTATTCAAATTATGATTGAATGGGAAAAAGAACTCATCTATAGAACTTATTAAATAGTAATTAAAATTGATAAAATCATAAAATCATAATATTGTTTTGTTTTATGCCCTTTTTTCTTGGTTATCAAATTACATTTTACTTTTAAGCAAATTACATAATTACTTTTAAAGGTTCATGAATATTTAATGGTTAAGAATTAACTTTCTAAATGGAATTTTCTTTTGAGAACATGCTAGTAGTACTTTCTGGAAACCAAAATCAGAATTTATGTAATGAAGTTGAAATATCTCATTATTCCAAAATAATAAAATGTGGAAAATAACTGCAAAAGTCAGGATAGGTAGGCCCTAATTCCTACTTTTTGATTAAGCTCATTACATCAGTCTTGAGGACTGTGCTATTAAGGCATATAAGCATGTGTGTTCATTTATAAGAGTATAATACAACTTTAATATACTAAACATAATATAGTAAATTATTTAATTAAGATTTTAAAATTTTGCAATTTTATACTCTTCCTTCTTTGATATAACTTTATCTTTCTTTGCTGGTGAAGAGAGTGAATGATCTTTCTCTTTTATTTAGTTCCTTCCTTGCAATATCTGTTTTGAGAGTCCTCTGTCTTCAGTTTTGTTATATCTTAAATTTAGTAAGAATTTTAAAAAAGTGATTTCTGTAGAATTCTAGCTGCATAAGTTCTAATTTTAGAATTATTGGAAGCTTTACATCTTTAATAGATAATCTTGTAATTTAAAAAGTTTAATAAATGTCAAAATCAATATTAAAATTTACCAATTTTAGCATATTTGCTTTTTTCAACTTTTCCTTTTTTAATTGAATACTGAAAAGTCTACATCTTAAAGCTCTGAAGTGTAAATTTTTCCAATATTGCCATAAAAAGTTTAGGAATCTTGCGTTGAAGATAGTTCCTGTTACATTATGAAAATGGAAGAAGGTAGCTAGCTTCTCTTGTTTAGTCCATATTTTCAAGTGGTCTTTTGCATTGTTTTTTAACTTTTTTGCGGGGCGGGGGGAATCAAACTGAGATTATAAATGTTACTGTGGTAAAAGATGTAAAGAGTTTGCTTTTCTGAGTTTACTTTGTTTTTCTTTGTTCCTGCATCATCCCTACCCTGAGGTCAATGAAATATAATGTTATATTTTTCTGGAGCTTTATGGGACTTTTACATTTGACAATTTCCTTTTAAAAACTTTTAAAAAATTATTTTAATATGTTAAAGATAGCTACATTCCCTGGTGTGATTCCATCCTGCGTGGCTGTTCTTTGGAACAGTGCTTATCCATCTCCGTCCGCCTTCTCTCCCACCTAAGTGGGTGCCACCACCCCATGGAAGATTCGATGGACATGGACATGAGCCCCCTGAGGCCCCAGAACTATCTTTTCGGTTGTGAACTAAAAGCCGACAAAGATTATCACTTTAAGGTGGATAATGATGAAAATGAGTACCAGTTATCTTTAAGAACGGTCAGTTTAGGGGCTGGTGCAAAGGATGAATTGCACATTGTTGAAGCAGAAGCAATGAATTATGAAGGCAGTCCAACTAAAGTAACACTGGCAACTTTGAAAATGTCGGTACAGCCAACGGTTTCCCTTGGAGGCTTTGAAATAACGCCACCTGTTGTCTTACGGTTGAAGTGTGGTTCAGGGCCTGTGCATATTAGTGGACACACTTAGTAGCTGTAGAGGAAGATGCAGAGTCAGAAGATGAAGAGGAGGATGATGTGAAACTCTTAAGTATATCTGGAAAGCGATCTGCCCCTGGAAGTGGTAGCAAGGTTCTGCAGAAAAAAGTAAAACTTGCTGATGAAGATGATGACGGTGATGATGAAGGTGAAGATGATGAGGAGGAGGAGGAAAAGGAAGAAAAAGCTCCAGTGAAGAAATCTGTGAGTGAAGCTCCAGCCAAAAATGCACAAAAGTCAAACCAGAATGGAAAAGACTCAAAACCATCAACACCAAAATCAAAAGGTCAAGAATCATTCAAAAAACAGGAAATAACTCCTAAAACACTGAAAGGACCTAGTTCTGTAGAAGACATTAAAGCAAAAATGCAAGCAAGTATAGAAAAAGGTGGTTCTCTTCCCAAAGTGGAAGCCAAATTCATCAATTACGTCAAGAACTGCTTCTGGATGACTGACCAGGAGGCTATTCAAGATCTCTGGCAGTGCAGGTAGTTTAAACAGTTTGTTAAGATTTTCTGTCTTATTTCATTTCTGTAACAGCTGATATCTGGCTGTCCTTTTTATAATGCAGAGTGAGAACTTTCCCTATCGTGTCTGATAAATGTTGTCCAGGTTCCTTTGCCAAGAATGTGTTGTTCAAAATGCCTGTTTAGTTTTTAAAGATGGAACTCCACCCTTTGCTTGGTTTTAAGTATGTATGGAATGTTATGATAGGACATAGTAGTAGCCATGGTAAGACAAATGGAAATGGTGGGGAGACAAAAATATACATGTGAAATAAACTCAGTATTTTAATTTAAAAAAAAAAGATAGCTACATTTCTTTTTGGCCAGTTTTGAGAACTGCAGGACGGTGTTTCAAACTTAGAATGTGCATGTTAATATACATATCCATTCAAATATTCTTGACTAGTTCATAGCAGTTATACTATGGTGGAATGTGAAATATATATCATTATTTATTACAAGTTTACATTTAGGGATTATCAATTTCCATTATATATATATATGTCACTGTTAATCAATAGGAAGTTTAAATTTTTATTCAATTTACTGAATGTATCTTGTAAACTCAAAACAATATTCTTGTCATTCGTGTGTAGAGACCTTTTCCATTGAATTTCAAGGAAATAGATGCATAAGAGATTTCATAAATTATTATTTGTGATTACGTCATTCAGAGAGGTGAGAAAGAGAAATCAGATATGATTATAACCACCAGGTCCTGCAGAAAGGCAGAAGTGTTAGTCATATTGAGTAAGTCTGGCTTCACATGTTGAGTATGTTGTGCTTTGTTTTAAATATACAAAGACTAATAGAAAAGTATGTACTGTTAAGAAGCCTGACTACTCAAAAAACTAAAAAGGATATTAATTCCTGTGTATTTCATTGTGTACTTGCTGTATTAGTCAGCCAAAAGGGTGCTGATACAAAGTACCAGAAATCTGTTGGCTTTTATAAAGGGTATTTTTTGGGAGTAAAAGTTTACTGTACAAGGCCCTAAAGAATCAAACTCAAGATACCATAAGAGGTACTTTCTCAGCCAAGTCAGTTGCCATGTGTTGAAGCAAGATGTTGGGCGATCTTTGGGGATGTGGGTGGGGTGGTTTAGCCTTCCCCTCTCTCAGCTACAGGCTGGCATAGGGCTTGATTCTTTCCAGGCTCAGCTGCAAACTATCAGGCGAATGGCTCATCTCTCTTCCCCGGGCTGCAGGATCAAAGTTCTCTCCTCTTCCTTGTCTTTGGAGCTCTCTCTCTTCCTGTATGTTTTCTGTGTCTTCTTCAGTGAGTGCCCATGTATATCTGCCCACCAAGGGGGTGGGGATGTAACCTGAGTTACACCCTGCTGATTAAGATATTATATCTTAATATAATTTAATCAAAGATATCTCAGTTGAATCTAATACAATCAAATGGTATCATACCCAGAGGAACAGACCAGTTTAAAAATATAATCCTTATCTTTTTTGGAGTTCGTTAATAATCTCAAACTGCCACACCATAATGTATTATTTCTATTATACATTCTTGGATTCTATTTGCGGAAATTTTGTCAATAATTTTTGTACTTATATTTTGCAGGATATTGGTCTGTATATTCCTATTCTTGTAATCTTGCTTAATTTTTGTATCATGGTAATGCTGGCTTCATACAATGAGATAATTTTCTGAAAGAATTTGTATAGAATTTTATATTAGATCTACCTAAATGTGTGGGAGATTCAACAGTCAATGTATTTGGACCTGAATTTCTTTATGGGAAGGTTTTAACTATGATTTAATTCCCATAACAAATTTAGAGCTTTTCTGGTTATCTATTTCTTCTTGAGTGAGCTTTCTCAGTTTGTGTATTTCGAGCAATTTGCCAATTTCAATTTAATTTGTTAGATTTATTGGCAAATCTAATTGGTAAATAATATTCACATATTATCCATAAGGATTTAATCTCTTTCATTCCTGGTATTGGTAATTGTGTGTCTCCTTTCTTGTATTTTCTTCTTGATCAGTTTTACTAGAGAATTATCAACTTTATTGATTTTTCTTAAAGAAATAGATTTTAATTTCATTGATTTTCTTTATTGCTTTTCTTTCTTCTATTTCTTAATTTCTTCTTTTTCGTTGTTTCATTTGCTTACTTTGATGTTAATTTGCCCTTCTTTTTCTGTTTTCTTTAGGAGAAAACTGAACTCAGTGGTGAAAATTTCTTTTTTAATTTGGTATTATAAATTTCCCCCTGATTACTGCTTTTTATAGCTGATCCAAAGATACATTTTGATAGGTTGTTTTAATTTTCATTTGATTCAAAATATTGACAGTTTTCCTTTTGATTTCTTCTTTGATCATTGTTTTATTTAGAAGTGGGATATTTCATTTCCAACTCTTTGGGAGAATTTCTGGAAATCTTTCTTTCATGTATGTCTAATTTAATTCCAGTGTGATTACAGGTGCATTTTTAATGATTCGGACCCTTTAAAAATTATTTTTATGCTTAGTGTGGTAGGCAGAATAATGGCCCCCCAAAGGTGTCCAGGTTCTACTCCCTGGACCCTGTGAATATTTCTGTTTATATGGTGAAAAAGGCACTTTTTGCAGATGTGTTAAGGTTATATCCTGAGATGAGATTTTTTAACAACTTATTATTTTCTGATTGGTCCAAACCTAATTACATGAGTGCTTATAAGAACTTTCACTTGTTGAGGTCAGAGTCAGAGAGAAATGAACTATGGAAGAATGGTCAGAAGGATGAAATGTTGCTGGATTTGAATATGGAGGAACAGGGCCATGAGCTAAGGAATCTAGCCTCTAGATGTTGGAAAAGTCAAGGAAACAGATTCTTTGCTGGATGGAGAAAAAAATGAGGCTGAAAAGTTTGCTTGGAGCCAAATCATAAAATAAAGTGCTTTCAGAGTTAATTATCAAATATGCATTTTAAAAGGAAAATATTGGCTGTCGTGTGGCTAAAAGATTGGAATGGACATAATTTTTTTCTGAAAATTAAATCTAAGTTATGTTTATTTTTTAATATTTGGCATTTATGAAAGGCGATTTGTAGATTCTAAACCGACAGTCAAAATAATAAGACTGTTTTCCCCAAGATCAATACCCTGAAATGGGATGTTATATTACACACCAAGTTGATGAAACTAAGTAATCAAATAATTTTCAAATACCCACACAAAGAGAAGAAATTTTTTCTAGAAATATTTCTCAATCAAAATATTTGTCTCTATTTTACTCTCATTTTATTTTTCATTAAATGTTTATTGTCGGTCTACTATCTTATGGTACTATGCTATATGTTAGAAGGAAATACATAATTACTATCCCTGTTCTTAAAAATTTAATAATATCTTCCTTATTGCACTGCATCCTTGTTTCTCTCTCTAATGCCTCTTTGAAACTATTTAAATAGAGGTCATAAATGATTTACAGACACTAAATACAGTGGACAATTTTCAGTTATCTTAGCTTACCCTTCAACATTATTTGATCTCTTTTATTAAATACTCCTTTATCTTGGTTTCCATGCCACCACACTCTCCTAGGGTTTTTGTTTGTTTGTTTGTTTGTTTGTTTTTTCCCTTCTCTAGGACCAATTTTTATTTGCTTTTTAACTGTTCCTTTCTCTATTCATCCCTTAGATCCTTGTGTTCTCAGGGCTTCTTAGATTTTCTGCCCTTAGACAACAAACACTCTGGGTGAACTCATTTACTGTAATCACGTCAATGGTCAGTTTTATGAAGATTATTTATAAATCAGTATTACCAGCTCAGACCTTTCCTCTGAGCTCTGTTATATCTCGCAAACCTGCTTATCCAGTGCTCCTTATATCAGGAAACACCCTAGGACACATCTGTTTGCTTGAACAAGAGAGCTGTTTTTTTATTCTTGGCTTTTTCTATCTTTTAGTGCCCAGGCACACAATACATGTATCCAGTTGATTTCATT
>PVKH010028787.1:0-12771 GCA_004027955.1 Chaetophractus vellerosus | reverse complement strand
TTTTTTTTTTTTTTTAATTTTTCCCTCCTCCATTTTCTTCATTAACAAGGAGACCTTGGTCATATTACTTAACCAGTCTGTGCTTGTCTTAGACAGCCAAAGGGATGCTGATGTAAAGTACCAGAAATCGATTGGCTTTTATAAAGGGTGTTTATTTGGGGGTAAAAGCTTAGAGTTACAAGGCCCTAAAGAATCCAACTGAAGGTTACTATCCTTACCAAACTCTGTTGCCACATGTTGAAGCAAGATAGCAGGCCATGTCTGTGAGAGTTAAGCCTTTCTCTTCCCTCTTGAGGCTCCATGTGTCCAGCTTCTTTTGATCTCACCTGTAGGCTGGCACAGGGCTCCTCTCTCTTCCCAGGGCTTGTTCTCTTTCCTGGTTCAGCTGCTCTGGTCTATTCACAAGGGCAGCTGTAAGCCATCAGACAAATGGCTCATCTGTCTTCCCGGGGCCTCTAACCAATCTATGGAGCTATCTCTCTTCCTCTGTGTATCTTCTCTGTGTATCTACTTCTGTGTTCTTGATTGAGTGTCTATTTATATAGTCCACCAAGGGGGCAGTGACTCAACCCTACATGCCCTAATTATGTAGTCGAATCAAAGCCCTAATCTTAACATAGTCAAGTAAATGGAAAGCCTTTGAATTTAAATCAATCAAAGGATATCATGCCCAGAGGAACAGACCTGTTTACAAACATAATATCTCTTTTTGGAATTCATAAATCATATCAAGCTGCCACAGTGCTCATTTATTCATCTTTAAGATCACTGGAAAATCAATTGAGTTTGTTTTTAGGATTAAATAAGATAAATGTGCCTGGGCAGGAATTTTTAAAGTATGCTTCCATAATTTGTTAACTTGCCTTTTGTCTGTTATTTTATATTTTGAAATTGAAATAAAGTTTACTAATTTTTTAAAAGATTGATTTTTATTTATTTATCCCCCCTTGCTGCTTGTGCTCGCTGTGTCCATTTTCTGTGCGTTATTCTGTGTCTGCTTGTCTTCCTTTGTTGCGCCAGCTCACCCGTCAGCTCACTGTGCTGCGCAGGCCAGCTTGCCTTCACCAGGAGGCCCCGGGAATTGAACCCAGGGCCTCCCATACGGTAAACGGGAGCCCAACTGCTTGAGCCACATCCGCTTCCCATAAAGTTTACTAATTTTGAAAAAAAATTTTGGAATAAACTTAACCAAGCATGTAAAGATCTTGAACACGGAAAAATATAAAAAAAAATTGCAATAAAAATGTAAAGATGAATTAAATAGAAGGACATTCCTTGTTCATGGGCTGGAAGATTAAATATCATTATGAGGTGTCAGTTCTACCCAAAATACTTTACTAAGTTAGCACAATCCCAATCAAAATTCCGACAGCTTTCTTTTAAAAAATGGAAAAGCCATTCATCAAATTATTTGGAAGGCGCAAGGGCCCTGAGTAACCAAAGCCATCTTGAAAAAGGTGAACAAAACTGGACAACTTACACATCTTGATTTTAAAACTGATCACACAGCTACAGTTTTCCAAACTGTATGGTCCTGGCACAGGGACAGAAATATGGACAAATGCAGTTGATAGTTCAGAGAGATTCCTATACATCTATGGCCAATTGATTTCTGACAATGGCATCATGTCCACTCAGTAGGGAAGATTAATCTTTTCAACAGATAGTCCTGGGAATTGGACATTGATATGCAAAAGAGTGAGGGCGGACTCCTACACCACATATAAAATTTTTCTCAAAATACATCAAAGACCCTAAATATAAGAACTAAAACTATAAAACTCCTAAAACAGGGGTTTTTAACCGTTTTTGTTCTGTGGACCCCTTTGCCAGTCAGGTGAAAACCATGAACCCCTAACTAAGTGCACACTATACTGTGTATTACTTAATAAATACATCACACCTGCACCAACATGTCCCCACAAGATTAATGTTTTTTTGAATTTCAATTCAAACTCATGGACCCCTGGCTAGGAAGCCCTGTCCTAAAAGAAAACATAGGGAATCATTTTCAGTACGTTGTTTTTGACAAGGTTTTCTTATACCAAAGGCCTGAGCAACAGAACAAAAACTAAATGAGAGTTAATAAAAATTTAAAACTTTAATGCATAGGCATTCTTTATCATGGAAGTAAAAATCCAGCCTACAAAATGAGAAAACATGCTTGGAATCCACATTATTAGTAGCTGGAGTTGGATATATGGGGTTTTATATGAGTCTAGTTTTGTATATGTTTGAAATTTTCTTTTATAAAAAGCTTAACAAAGAAGTGGTTTGAAATTACTTTTTAAAAAAAAATTATATGTAACTAACTTGTTATACATATTAAATTTATCATTTTCATCTACCCAGCAGGTACAAAAATTTTAAAAATATTCATATGTAAATGAGAATCTAGGATTGTATAAATATTATTTAGCAGATATTAATTGTTGAACAATCTATCCTGTATTTGTCTGATTTTTAAAAAACTTAGTAGGATATTTTCCTCAATTCCTAGAATTTTAAAGCATTGACAAAGGAGTAATCTGCTTTTTACTCTGGCTTAAATTTGTAAAAGTTTTACTAGGAGGCTTGTGTTGGAGTGTAATTTCCTATTCTTTCATTGATTATTTTGCCAGAAGTTTTGATGTACTTATTTTTCTTGGTTTTAAGTAGTATGTGGAGGGTTTGGACTTTTAATTGTAGAAATATATAATTGAAAAATTAACTGATGTTTAAAAAAATTACAATTGGGGATGATAGTCTTCTAGTCTGCTCAGTGCTTTACATCTTCAAAGGGTAAAAAAACTTTTAAAAGGCACACACTTTTAGAAATAGAAACAAGTGAAAATTTCCATATTCTCTAGGTATTTTTTGTAGTAGCTCAGAAATGTAATCATTTGCCTTATAGTGATCAATCTTTTTTAAAAAATTTTAAGTGTATCATTCATACAGGAACATGCATAAACAAGTGTATAGTAAAAGCTGTGGACTTAGAAAACAAACATGCATATCATCATACAGGCTCCCGTGTATCACCCTACCATAATCAGTCTTCCTTTTCTTTTTTTTTGTCCTCAAGGGTAATAGAAACCACGCTATACATTATAAATGCCTTAATAAAGGACAGTAGAAACAATGTAGAAATAGCATCTGTTTGTACTGGTGAGATCTGGGAATATTCACAAATGAAATGGCACCGGAATAAGACTTAAACAGGAAGAAAGATGGGGCCGGCCGCATAGCCCAGTGGATAGGGCGCCGGTATACCACATGGAAGGCCCCGGGTTCAGTTCCCGGGGACCTCTCCTAGTGGGCAGACCGCCTTGAAAAGGGCAAGCCGCCATGGGTGGGCGGAGCCGCCGTGGGCAGGGCAAAAAGCTGCCAGGGACAGGGCAAAGCCGCCACGGGCAGGGCAAAGCCGCCACGGGCAGGGCAGGTCGCCCGTGAACAGAGCGCAGCCAGCCACCGGCGAACTGAAGCAGAGCCGGCCGTGAGTGGAAGCAGAATCCGCCCACAAGCGGGGCAAAGCCGCCTGGGCGGTGACCGGTCTCGGCGCGTCACTGCAGTGGCGGGGAGACAAAAGCAGACAGAGAGGAACACAAGAATGGACACACAGCAAGAGCAAGCAGAAGGGGGGGGAGTGGGGAATATGTCATAAATAAATCTTTAAAAAAAAAAAAAGGAAGAAAGATGGAGAAGCAATGGCATTCCAGCAGAGAGCATGAACTCCAACTTTAAAAAATGATAAAGAGTGTGGAAAAATTATATGCAAACATTCAGACTTTTCTTCTGAGATTGGCTTTGTGGTTGCTGTTGTTTTCAATGATGATGTTAGAGTGTAATTCTTCCTAAGTTGAATTTTTAAAATTCAAGGTCAAACTTATGTTTTCCTTCTCTTGGTTTAACTGTTACTTATGTTTTCCTTCTCTTGGTTTAACTGTTGCACTTTCACGTGTGTGTACAGTGGGGGGAGTGTTAGGTTCATTCTTCCCCTTCGTTTTTTTTTTTTTTTTTAATATATTTTTATTTTAGAAGTTGTGAGCTTACAAACCAGTCATGCACATGTGTAGAATTCCCAGGCAACACCCCTTCACCAACATACCACACCATTGTAGAACATTTGTTACAGATTATGAAATACCATCAGACTATTACTACTAACCATGGTCCATAGTGCACATTTAGCATATTTTTTCCATACCGCCATATTATTAGCACAGTACGTCATTGGCCTTGATTCAAGAATATTACAGTATTGCTGTTAACTGTAGTCCATAGGTTACATTAATTGTATTTTTCCCATGCTTCTCCACATTCCCACCTACTCTGCAATAGTGACGTGCATCTGTTAATAGTTCACAGAAGGACATTCTTGGTTTCTACTATTAACCACAATTCTCATCTACCTCTGAGTGCACTGTTATTCATATTCATTCCTTAGATTATTCTCTAGCTTTCTTTCAATTGACATTTACATTCCTAGACTACCCTTTTCAGCCACAATCCCATTTATAAGCCAGCTGCTCGTCCCTATGGTTACCATTAAACTGTATCCATTTCCACATTTTACATTCAAGTTAATTAAAACTTCTGCATACGTTAAGCATCAATACTCCTTTGCAGCCCTCCTCTTGTCTCCTAATAACATAGACTCTAGATTTTAATTCCATGCGTTTATTCTTTGTATTTAGTCCATATTAATGAGACCATGCAATATTTGTCCTTTTGTATCTGGCTTATTTCATTTAGCATAATGTCTTCAGATTCAGCCATGTTATCCTATGTGTCCCAATTTCATTTCTTCTTACTGCAGCATAGTGTTCCATCATATGTATATACCATATTTTATTTATCCATTTATTAGTTGATGAGCACTTGGGTTGTTTCCATCTTTTGGCAATTGTGAATAACACCACTGTGAACATCAGTGTGCAAATATCTGTTCGTATCACAGTTTTCAGTTCTTTTGGATATGCTCCTAGTAGAGGAATTGCTGGATCATATGGCAGTTCTATGTTTAGCTTCCTGAGGAACCACCAAACTGTCTTCCACAGAGGCTGTACCATTTTACAATCCAACCAACCCTGAAGGAGTGTTCCTATTTCTCCACATCCTCTCCAGCACTTACTGTGCTCTGTTTTTTAAATAATGGACATTCTGATAGGTATAAGTCTTTTGCCCATTTTTAAACTGGATTGCTTGCTCTTTTATCGTTGAGTTGTATGATCTCTTTATATAGAATGGAAATCAAACCCTTACAGGATATGTGGTTTCTAAATATTTTCTCCCATTGAGTGGGCTGCCTTTCTGCCTTCTTGACAAAGTACTTTGAATCACAAAGTACTTTGTCACAAAAGTGTTTATAAGTTTAAGGAGGTCCCATTTATCCATGTTTTCTTTTATTGCTCATGCTTTCAGTGTAATGTTTAAGAATCCATCACCTACCACCAGGTTTTGATGATGTTTTCCTACATTTTCTTCTAGGATGTTTATGGTTCTTGCTTTTATATTTAGGTCTTTGCTCCATTTTGAGTTAATTTTTGTATAAGGTGTGAGATAGGGGTCCTCTTTATTTCTTTTGGCTATGGTTATCCAGTTCTTCCCAGCATCATTTGTTGAACAGACTGTTCTTTCCCAGCTCGGTGGGTTTGACAGGCTTGTCAAAAATCACTTAACTGTAGATATGAGGGTTTGTTTCTGAACCATCAGTTTGGTTCCGTTGGTCTATGTGCTTATCTTTATGCCTGTACCATGCTGTTTTTACCATTGTAGCTAGGTAATATGATTTAAAGTACAACAGTGAGAGTCCTCCAACTTCGCTTTTCCTTTTTAAGATGTTTGCCAAATAAATTTGATAATTGTGTTTTCCATTTGTTTAAAAAATGCTGGTAAATTTTTTATTGGGATTGGATTGAATCTTTGTATCAATTTGGGTAGAATTGACATTTTAATGATATTTAGTCTTCTAATCCCTGATCATGGAATGTTTTTTCAATTATTTAGTCTTTTTAAAAATATCTTGGGGCCGGCTGTATAGTCCAGTGGATAGGGCGCCAGTTTACCACATGGGAGGCCCTGGGTTTGGTCCCCGGGGCCTCTCCAGGCGGGCGGACCACTTGAGAAGGCAAAAGCCGCCATGGGCGGGGCAGAGCCGCTGTGGGCAGGGCAAAAGCCGCCACAGGCGGGGCAAAGCCACCACGGGCAGAGCGGAGCCACCCACGGGCAGGGCAGAGCTGCCCGCAAGCGGGGCAGGCTGCCCGCGAGTGGGCAAGGCCACTGCTCATCAGTGAAGTTGACTCGGCGGGTCACGGCGGGGGAGACAAAAAGCAGGGAAAAAAATATCTTTTAGCAATGCATTGTAGTTTTCTGAAAACAGTTGCTTTATGTCCTTGCTTAAGTTTCTTCCTAAATAATTGATTCATTAGTCGCTAATATAAATGGAAGTTCTTCCTGACTTTCTCCTCATATTGCACATTACTAGTATATAGAAACACCATTGATTTTTGCATATTGATCTTGTATCCTGACACTACTGAAATTGTTTATTAGTTCAGGCAGCTTTGTTGTAGATGTTTCAGAACTTTCTAGGTGTAGGATATCATCTGCAAATAACAATAGTTATACTTCTTTCTTTCCAATTTGGATGCCTTTTTCTTGTGATTTTTCTTCTTTGATTTATTAATGTAGTGTATTATGCTGACTGATTTTCTTGTGTTGAACCACCCTTGCATGCCTAATCTAAAACCCACTTGACCATGATGAATAAATAATTCTTTTAATGTGTTGTTGGATTCAATTAGTGGGTATTTTGTTGAGGATTTTTTCATCCATATTCATTAGGGAAATTGGTATGTAATTTTCTTTTTTTTTGTAATATCTTTATCTGGCTTTGGTATTAAGGTGATATTGGCTTCATAGAATGAATTTGCTAGCATTCCTTCTTGTTCAATTTTTTGGAAGATCGTGAGTAAGATTAAATCTTTCAATGCTTGGTAGAACTCACCTGTGAAACCATCTGGTCTTGGGCTTTTTCATTTTGAGGAGTTGTTTGATGAGTGTTTCAATCTCTTGTAATTGCTTTGTGGAGGTCTTCTAGTTCTTCTAGGGTCAGTGTAGGTTGTTCGTACATTTCTAGGAATTTTTCCATTTTATCTACATTGTCTAGTTTTTTGGGATACAGATGTTCATAGTATCCTATTATCTCTTTTATTTGGATCTTCTCTCATTTTTTCTTTGTCAGTCTAGTTAACGGTTTGTTGATTTTGTTAATCTTCTCAAAGAACCAACTTTTGTTAATTTTGTTTTTTATTTTTTTTTAATTTTGTTCTCGATTTCATTTGTTTCATTCCTTCTACTGGGTTTGGAAATAGTTTACTGTGCTTTTTCTAGTTCTTCCAGCTGTGTAATTAGTTAGGTCGTTGATTTTAGCTCTATCTTCTTTTTTAACGTAAGCATTGAGGGCTCTAAATTTCCCCTCAGCACTGCCTTCTCTGCTTCCCATACATTCTGATATGTTGTGTTCTCTTCATGATTTGTCTCCAGATATTTATTGATTTCTCTTGCAATTTCTTCTTCGACCCACTATTTACTTGAATGTATTGTTTAATCTCCATATACTTGTGAATTTTCTCATTTTCTGCCTCTTGTTGATTTCCAACTTTATTCCATTATGATCAGAGAAAGTGCTTTATATAATTTCAGTCTTGTTGAATTTATTGAGATCTGCTTTGTGACCCAAAATATGGTCTATCCTGGAGAAAGATACATGAGCACTTGAGGAGAATGTATATCCTGCTGTTTTGGGGTATAATGTTCTGTATATGTCTATTATGTGCAGTCCATTTATCATATTATTCAAGCTCTTTTGTTTCTTTATTGATCCTCTGCCCAGATGTTCTGTCCAGTGCTCAGAGTGGTATATTGAAGTCTCCAACTATTATTGTAGAGATATTTATTTCTCCAGTTTTGCCTATGTTTGCCTCATGTAATTTTGGCATCCTAATTAGGTACTTATACATTTATAATGGTTATTTTTTCCTGGTGAACTGCTCCTTATTAATATATAATGTCCTCCTTTATCTGACAACAGTTTTGTTTTTAAAGTCTATTTGATATAAGTATAGCTTCTTATATAAAGTATTTGAAGTATAGCTACATAAGCTTTTTTTGGAATATCTTTTCCTAGCCTTCCAATTTCAGTCTTTTGGTATCCTTAGGCCTAAGGTGAGTCTCTTGTAGACAGCATATAGACGGCTCATATTTTTTTTTATCCATTCCGCCAGTTTGTTTTGATTGGGGAGTTTAATCCATTAACATTCAATGTTATTACTGTAAAGGCAGTTCTTATTTCACTCATTTTGACCTTTGGCTTTTATCTGTCATTTTATTTTTACCACTCTTTTTATACTTTCAGTTACTTTTATTGATAAAATCTTCATTTCTAGTCTCTTCCAAGCCTCTTTCTCCTGTCTTTTCTTTTTAGTCTGTAGCACTCTGTTTAGCATTTCCTGCAAAACTATTCTCTTGGTTACAAACTCTCTCAGGTTCTGTTTAACTGTGAATATTCCAAATTTGCCCTCATTTTTGGAAGATTCTTGGCTGGCAGTTTTTCTCTTACAGTATCTTAAATGTATCATACTACTGCCTTCTTGCCTCCATGGTTACTGTTTTTTTTTTCCTGGTAATTTTTTGTTTTAGAGTCATTTTATTTTTTAGTTTTTAAAATTTCTGTCAACCAATCTTATTGATACATATTAATAAAGCATACAATTCACCCAATGTGTGCAATTAGTAGTATTTGTTGTAATCACATAGTTGTGCATTTATCGCTTTAATCATTATTAGAGCAATGAAACTGCTCAATAAATAAATAAATGTGCAAGAATAGCCAGAAATAGCAGGGGAAACAGAGAGAGAGTGAGAGGTTAAGAATTTTCTCCATGGTTTCTGATGAGAAATCAGCACTTAATCTTATAGGGTATCCCTTGTATGTTATATGTCACTTTTTTCTAGCTGCTCTCAGAATTCTCTTTGCCTTTGGTATTTGAAATTCTAATTAGCATGTGTCTTGGAGTTGGTCTATTCCGATTTGTTGAATGGGAGTACATTGTGCTTCTTGGATAGGGTTAGCTATGTACTTCAATAGAGTTGGGAAGTTTTCTACCATTATTCAAATATTCCTTCTGCCCCTTTTCCCTTTTCTTCTCCTTTTGGGACACCCATGACATGTACGCTTACACGTCTCTGGCTGTCATTTAGTTTCCTGAGACCCTGTTCAATTTTTCCCTTTTTTTTTTTTCATCTTCTCTTTTGTATGTTTGCTTTTAAAGGCGATGTCTTCAAGCTCAGTGATCCTTTCTTCTGCCTCCTCAAATCTGCTGTTATGTGCCTCCAGTGTATTTTTAATTTCATTTATTGTGCCTTTCATTCCCATAAATCTGCTTATTTTTTCTATGATTTCAAATTCTTGTGCTCGCCTAGTGTCTTCTTAATATCCTTAATTTCAGCCATCTCATTGAATTTATTAGGGAGATTTGTCTGAACATATATGATTAGTTGTCTCAACTCCTTTATGTCATCTGGAGACTTATCTTGTTCCTTTGATTGGGCCATATCTTCCTGTTTCTTGGTATGGATTGTAATTTTTTGTTGGTATCTTGGCATTTGGCTTACTAGATGTCTTTTTTCTGGGCACAGTTTCTATCTTTAGTTTAGACCTTTCTTGCTCTTATCTCCCTTGTTTGTTGTTTAGTAGGAGCACAGGATATAGTTGGTGCTGTAAGCTGTGGAGGCTAAAGCTGCCCTCTTTGCCCCAGGAACTGATGAATTTTCTCCCACCTTTCTCAGCCAGGGGTAGGGACAGAGATGTAGCCATATGTAATAATCCATGTTGTGCAGGCCAAGACCATCTGTAGTTGGTGGAGAGACTGATGCAGCTTCAGGCCCCTTCTTCCTCTGCCTGGAGCAGGAATGGAGCTGCAGGTGTGGGCAGAAATCTATGCCCTGTGGGTCCAAAATGACTGCAGTTGCTCAGGTAGACTGATGTAGCATTGTCCCCTCTCCTACCCTGGCAGGGGAGGGGATGGACCCTCCAGATTGCCCAGCAGTCTAATCCGTGTTAGCTGAATCGGTCTGCAGTTTCCCTGAGAGGCTAAGGGACCATTGTCCCTTCTTCCCTTTAGGGGGTGGGGATGAAACCACAGGCACCCAACAGTTCCATCTGTGTAGGCCGAAAGTGCCTGCCATTGCCTAGAGAGGCTGAGGAACCATCAGCCCCCTCCTATCCTGTTAGGGGGTTGGGGAGGATCCTCAGGTACCCAACAGTTCAGTCCCTGTAGGCTGAGAGTACCTGTAGTTGCTCAGAAAGCCTGAGGAAACACCTGCCCCCTCCTATCCGATGGTGTTGTGGGGTTTGAGATGGAATCAAAAGTGCTCAACACTATTACAGGTGATGTGTCACACTGGTGAAGGATATATATGTGGGAGGTTGTGGGAGATGTGGGAGGTGGGGCATATGGGTACTCCTAAAAGTTCTGTGTAAATCGATGTATCCTAAAAAAATAAAATTAAAATAAAATACTAAAAAGAAAACACAGTTGAGTAAAAACATACATGTCTCAGTTAAATGTACTGTATGCAAAAATTTTTTTTTGATCATACAATACGTTACACAATATATTTGGTTCATAGTAACGCAAAAAAAAATAAAATGAGAAACTGGGAAAAAAAAGTGCTCAACAAACCAGTTCATGCTATGAGAAATCGCCTGCAGTTGCCTGGAGAGGCTGGGGAAACACAGCTCCCCTCCTATCCTATTGAGGTGCGAGGGTAGAGCCCCAGGTGTCTGAGTGTTCAGTCTGTGCTGGCTGAAAGTCTCTGCAGTTGCACAGAGAGGCTGGTGAAGGTCCCCTCCCCAGTTTCTTCCATGCCGGAGTTGGGGCTGGGGCCTAGGCTAGGGCTGCAATCTGATCTGGGTGGAAAGAAGCCAGTCCCTACCTTCATTATGATTTTCAGTCAGCACCATTTCCCCTTATGTTGGGGACGGAGTTAAAACGGCAGCTACTGGCCTCTTTCTCACTTGGACAGGTTCAAACTTCAGCTGTTCTTAGGATTATACTTCAGCCAGCCGAATTTATAAATCAGTAGCTGCAGTCGGTGGCCAACTGTCTTTTACTCCCGTTTTTGGGAAATGGAGCTTCCAATTCCAGCCGTGGAATAGTGCCTAAGGCGGCTTGTGCCACTAGTGGAGGATGATCATTAGCCTCCACAGAATGGGGCGCACTACTCTTGAATTTTCACTGCAGATGAGTAGTCGTCGTCTTCCATTCTTTCAGTGATGTTGCAGAATGCTCTTCTGGTCTCCTGACCCCCCCTAAACAGGTAATTTAGATAGCCCTGTTTAGATTACTAACTGCTCCATAGGACAAGATGATTCTTGGAATGCCTTACTCAGCCGCCGCCTTGCCCCCATCATCCCCTTTTTCTTCTTTTTCTTCTGTCTGTCTTGTTCCTTGGCCCCTCTATGTGGCCTATAAATATTTAGCTTCAAATATATTAGCAGAGGGAATCAGGGCTAAAGTTCTAATTCTGACAGTATATCTTTCATATCTGAAAGGGAGGGCTTTTCTTTTTCTGGCTTAGCAGGTTGTGAGTACTCCCAGTGCTAGCCATTATTTTATGGAAGAAATGTTCTGTGTTTGGAATTTCTTCCTTATGGAGAGGGTTGAGCATGTGAAAATGAACTAATCTCTCATCATAATCTTAGCAGTTATATATTTTCTTTTATAATGATGTAGACAGATAATCTATTTTCCTTGTTTGGGGAAAAGATAATGTCAGAATTATCTTCAGACTATTGATTGAGAAAAAGTTTTTTGTCCAGTGCTGTGTTTGTATTTACTTTTTAATCTTGTATAAAATTCAAAGCTTATATTCAGTTATTTACTATTGGTCCAACCAGGAATCTGAAAGTCAGATTTTTAAAAGTAGCATATGTAATTTTTATCACAAATAGGGAGAAATACATCAACTAAGTTCAGGGGATTATGGATGATGAACATCACATTTAGGTAATTGCAATATAAAGCCCAGAGCTTTAATGAGCTGAGTGTCTAATCCTTTACTTAGGGAGCACATTTATCTGTGAAATGAGGGTATTTGTAACTCTTAGTGCTCATTCTAGATCTAAGGGGCTGAAAGCCTTCTAGGAATTCACTCTGCCACTATTTTGGACATCTGTCTTAGATGCAGAGAAATGTCAGGAATATCCAGGATGTTTTTGGTTTAGCCGTGGTTGAGCGTAATGGTCCATCATTTACCCTTGAGAAGAATGGTACCAGAATATCATAATTGTCAAAGTGCATTCAGAAGTTCTGGAATCAGTTTTAGAACTGAAAAGAAATCCTAGAATATCAACATAGTCTTTTTAGAGATTGAGGTCTACAGAGACAAAATGAGTTGCCCACTTGCACAGCTGGGATTTCTGTCATTCCAGGACCCTTTACACTCAATTCCAATGTCCATCTTTTTTATTCTTAAAAATCATCAGGGCCGGCTCGATAGCCCAGTGGATAGGGCGTCGGCATACCACATGGGAGGCCCTGGGTTCGATTCCCGGGGACCTCTCCTAGCGGGCAGACCGCCTTGAGAATGGCAAGCCGCCATGGGCGTGCAGGAGCCGCCGTGGGCAGGGCAAGAAGCTGCCACGGACAGGGCAAGAGCCGCCACGGGCAGGGCAGGTCGCTCGCGGATGGAGCGCAGCCAGCCACCCGCGAACTGAAGCAAGCG
>PVKH010028786.1:0-12772 GCA_004027955.1 Chaetophractus vellerosus | reverse complement strand
ATTTATTTTTTTAAAGATTTATTTATTTTATTACATATCTCCCCTTCCCCCCGCTGCGGCGACGCGCTGAGAGTGGTCACTGCGCAGGCACGGCTTTCCCCGCTTGTGGGCGTTCTCTGCGTCTGTTCACGGCCGGCGCTTGATTCAGTTCGCGGGTGGCTGGCTATGCTCCATCCGCGGGCGACCTGCCCTGCCCTTGGTGGCTCTTGCCCTGTCCGTGGCAGCTTCTTGCCCTGCCCATGGCGGCTCCGGCCCGCCCATGGTGGCTTGCCATTCTCAAGGCGGTCTGCCCGCTAGGAGAGGTCCCCGGGAATCGAACCCAGGGCCTCCCATGTGGTATGCCGGCGCCCTATCCACTGGGCTATCGAGCCGGCCCCTCTTCATTTTTTAAAACTAGAAGATAATATCTTATTTTGTGGTCCATCATGCAGAATGGCGGTCTTCTAAGTGCATTTTAAAAGCTCAGTGGATTCCATAGATGTTTGATAAATTCATAAAATGCCAAGGCAATTTGACTTCTTGCATTCTACACAGATAGGGAAAAATTGGGTCACATTAGCATTCTGTATCAAAGCTTATCACATTCTCGTCCTTGTCTTTATCAATGAAATAATCCTAATCCTGTTTTTTCCTCAGTGGACCTAATTAATATTTACATCTCTTCTAATTTATCTATATCCATCTTTCAAGATTTTAAGAGCTACCATTTTCTCTCTGGAAAGATCATGTCTTCCTGCTTTGTCCCCTCAATACTCTGAGCTCCTTTAAAATTCTATGATACAAGAGTTTTCTGATTTGGAGTTATATATAAGAGTTGAAGGATTCATCATTTCCCACAGAATTTTAAGGTAAAGCCACATGATTGAGATAATTACCCCATGGCCCATCCTTTAAATTCTGCTTTATGTTTTAACTTTGGAGTTCTCTAGCTACTAAATGGTCCTGGGTTCTTATTTAATTACCTTTAGCCAATACATTTTTATTAAGTGCCTGCTATATTCTAGGATTTATAAGCCAGATTACAATGACTGTGACCTTTTGTTTTGGCCTGTCTTGAAATATGTAACTACAAATAGGAAATAACAGTTTGAGAGACTTAGTAATATTAATTGGGATCATAGTCATTTATCTTAGCTCTTAGATTATTTGTTTTAATCTATTACAATATCAGGTTTCTTTTAAAGTGGCAAAACCATATTGTTGATTTTATATTATTTGTATGCCCAGATTCGTCCATGCTTGTATCTAGCCAGTTGCTCCCACACATGCATTTTAATTTTTTTTGTTTTTATTACCATTTTAATTATTCTTCACTTTTATTTAATGGTCATTTTAAAACTTAGATTCATTTTAATATTTATGCATGTCAATTAGTTTGCTTCTAAAAATAAGTAGTGAAATTGGTTTTAGTTTTTTTTACTTTTTACCAAGTCTATAGCCAGGTGGCCATCTTTCTAGTGGTAATATAGGTCAAAATTTCTTAGATCATTTATGTAATTATCCTTGGAAAGATGTTTTTGATAAAAATCTAAATTATATGAAATTCCTGTACCAGTTTATATGCCATGATAATTTTTTTTCAAATTTAATAAGCTGTTTATCTTCTGTTTTAGATCTAGAATGCCTGTGTCTTGGACTCATAAGGCAGTACCTCCTCCTTTTCCTTCTGTTTAAACTGAAAAGTTTACAAAATTCAAGCATACAAATTCCATGTATATATGATGAAAACAGGTTTTTTAAAAGCTAAGACTGGTAACTAAAATAGAAGGAATTGCTGCCCTTAATATTAATTGACTGAATTGATTGATTAGTAAACCAAAGCTTGGCTGTCTTTAATAAGAATAAGAGAAGACATTTAAATGTGGAGCTTCATTCCTATTTATACTGAAAAGTACAAAATTCAGGTTTAGCATTCCAATCTTTATATGCCATCATTCCATTTATATCATTGTTTACTTGCTTTTACATTTCAGTTGTGCGATGAGGGATGCTACTACAATATGAGAAAGACCAATAGCAGGAAAACAAGTGACCGATTGAAAATAAGGACATCCGTATAGGTTTCTCCAAGTGTGTGTGTTCCCTGACAGGTGACTTAATTTTCATTTGAGAAGCCAAAATCTAAACACTGGTCAGTATTTAAAGTGTCCTAAAAGATAAAGTCCCTAATTTTAAACGCTTTTTAACTTTCTAGGAAGACTCATTTAATACCTACCTTACAAGCCAAGTGTAGTAATTAGTAGTATCTGTATTAACTATTGATAAGTTTAATGGGGTCAGGAGTTTTTAGTTTGTATCTTCATGGTTTTCAAAGAAGAAAAATAGTTTTTGATGAAGAAGGTATTACTGAAAATAGAGGTAGAAAGGAAGATACACACACACACACACACACACACACTCTATAGTTAAAGAGTACAGAGAGATGAAAAGTAGTCTGTCTTGACTGGAATAGAAAACGGTGAGTCGCTGTGCACTGACTGCAACGTGGTAACGATAGAGTGGGTTGGGCCGGAAGTTTATGGGGCCTCAGATCCTGTGCTGAGGTGGTTTTAGTTTGATTGAAAGCAGTCAGTGGCTTTGGGAGTGGACGGTTACCAAAGGAAACAATGACTAAACCTTGCTTGAAAAAATTCATGCTGCTATGTAAAGTATGCTAGAGTGTGCAGAGGATAAAGGAAGCATAACAGAAGAACTACATATAATATAGTCAGCCTGAAGAAAATCTGGAGCCATGGGAATTAATTGTATTATTACCTCCTGAGAATTCAAAAGAAATATGTAGATGCAATTTGCTCTCGTGTTTGCTATATGTAGCAATATTTTTTTCTTCCTATTTTCCTAATGGCCTCTTTTGGGACACTTAATACGTCCATTTCTGTTCCTTTATCTATAACCTTTTGGCATCTTTAACGGTACAAGAAGAATTAAAAATTCAAAATATATACAACTGGATTAAGTTCTGGGTTCTAATTACAGGTCTTATACTGTCTTGTACTTTAGCTTTTATAGCTACTTTCATAATTCTGAATCAGATTGTTGCAGAACATTTCTCTATAATCAGATATACTTTTACTCCACTGTGTTATGTTCTCAAAATATAATGCCTAACCTAGCTAGGGTAATATCTGTGTACTTTGCATTAACACTTGTTTATAGTTGGAAAACTATTACCTCAGAGTGGCACTTACAACAACAGTTCTACCAAGCTCCTTTCTGCTTCCAGGTGATCCTAGTAATGTAGTTATTGTAGGAAACTTAAAGCGTTTTTTAAAGACAATCTTCTAGGGGTTAGAAAAATAATTCACATTATTTTGAAGAGGTTGTATTCATCAAAACACAACTCAGTGAAGATTATCTCAGAGCATGCACATACTGGCTGTAGCAGTTTTGAGCAACTCACTTTGTTCAGAAATTTCTCTAGGTTTATTAAGTTGAAAACCACATTTGATTAAACAATATCAACTTAGCTTTTGCTACAGGTATGATTTGATGCATCTGCTGAAGTCCATATGACATCTTAGATTCTTTTTCTTCTCAGTTTTTGTTTTCCCCAGCTGATTCCTAATCCAATCTAGTTCTCAATTTTTAGGCCATAAAGGTTTTTGCTTATAGGTAGAGATACTCTTTTGGTAATCTAAGTTACAGGCTGATTATTTTTCCCCATTAACTTTGAAATAATAATGACTGATTATTGGTTTATAGATTAAATATAAAATTTTACAACTGTTTAATTTGTGTATTTTAAAAACACTTAGTCCTAAAAGACAAAACCTTTCAAAGTATGCAAAACGAATCACAATTCATTGATCTACTTTCTTTTTAAATTATTTCATTAATATTTTCAAATATAGTGTTTGATGATAGTTCATTTTAATTTCTTAAAACATTTGGGTTGGTTAAACTATTTTTTCCAGTAAATAGTAACAAAGTTTTAAAGTGATAAATGTGCAAAAAGTTTTTTCCGCAGGTGAAATAAAATCAGTGCCATTTAGTAATTTATATGCATTCTTAAGATAACCTGAGAGAAAACCTTCATTTTGTAAAAGCTAGAGTACAAGACAGTGCAAGACCTTTAATTAGAACCCAGAGCATAATCCTCTTGGTATAGTTGAATACACTGGGCCATATTTGCATTTTGGTAACAGCTGATGTTTTAAGGATATGTGTAATGAATTTTAGGGATGTAGACTGTATGAAAGGCTTTGCATAAAGATGTGTAGAAAATGTATCCATTGAAAAGTAATTTTGCATCTTTAGGGGAGGTTACTGGTAATAATTTTTTTTAGAATATTCTAAAATACTAGGAAGACTGGAAGCAAGTGTGTCTTCTAGATTCCTGGATGTGATATATACAGATAGGAAAATGTTCTCTGCTACCTCTTATTTCTAAGCCATTATGCTTTGGTTCTTAGACATTAGAAATTTAAAAGCCTTTCAGTTTCATGGTGTTACAAAAATGAGTACTGAAATAGGAGGCCAAAAAGCATTGCTTTCATTCCTCTTTCCATAAAATAAGACAAATACATTCATACATATGCATTCATAGAGCCGTTCGTTCTTTCAGTGATCTACAGAGCAATTGCTATTTATGTATGTATGTATTTAGCATTATTGGAGTTAGGTAAGTCCCTGTGACTAAGTCAGGGATATTGTAGTTAAGTCAGGGAGTTGAGCCATGGACCCAAATCAGGTATAAAGGAAGTACCAGAAGAAACCTAGAGATAAAATGTGTAGGAGTTAGAGAAATGAGAGATCACTTAGTAGATGCTAGTTAGCAAACAAGAAGCATGATAATTGATTTGATTAATAAGGCTGGGAAATGTTTTTTTCATTTGGAAATTATAGCAGCTGGGAAATATTAAAAGTTATAAATTCATTAGTAGGCCAACTAGATAATACTTTAGATTTGTTAACTTGGTTCTCTGCCCCTAAGGAATTGGGTGTCCTTTAATATCAAAGAACATAAATGTATCTGGTTTTCTTATAATAGTTTGTTGAATACAAGCCACTTTCTTGTTTGTAGTAGTCTATATTAGAACAGCACATATTGAAATGAAATTTAATATTAATTACGTAAAATGTTCTTCTAACCTTTGTATTTATCTAACTTGCCATTAAGTGTCCTGTTTTTTACTACAGATTATTTTTCTGCTTTAGGTAAATATCAAGATATCCATTACCCAGGCAGTACAGGTAGAATTTTCTTCTCAAATGTTGGTTAATTGTGGGGGTTGATTTTTGTAAGTTTATAGAATCAATAGCTTGTTTTACAGCCTAGCATAGGAATACTGGGCTATTCAAGTTTTTTGTTGTGATGGTGTTTTTTTGGGGGGTGGGGTGGGGGGGCGTATTTAAAGCATTAAGATAATTAAAGGGTCAAATCTCCTTTTGACTTGTCAGATCTTTTTTTTTTTTTTCTTAATTTTATAAGGAAAATATTTAGCTAGGCTTAAGGAAAATTGTTGGGAAAAAAAAAACCTAGAAAAGTATGCATTAAATTACTTTTTTTTTTTAAAGGAAAAATGTATTTTCTTTTTGCCTCTAATATTATATATTTGAAGTTACCAAATGCTAAAGATGATTTAGGTCATACTTTTAAAACCATGGATAAATCATTAAAATGTTTTAAAAATAAATAATACATTAATATAAAACAAAATTCAATAGTAGAGAATACCAAGAAAAGTAGCAAGCCTTCTTTCTCTCTTCTCTAGTCATCCAACTCTCCCAAAAGGAATTATTGTTTTCAACTTGTGCATCCTTCTGGAGATTACCTATGCACATGCAAGCATTCCTATATATACTTTTTTGGTGTTTGCATAAGTTTATAACATTCTATAGGAACTGTTTTGTACTTTGCTTCTTTCACTTGAACAGTGTGTTTTGGAGATCATTTTGTATCAGCACAAATAATACAACAGTACTTAATTGTATGGATGCCCCATAACTTCTAATGAATGTTATGTTTTTATTAATCTTTTGGTATTATAAACAACATTATTAATATTCTTTTACAAATGCTGCTTTTTAAAATTCTCTTTAAGAAATTGTCCTATTTATAGTCAAGTGGATGAAGTCATCATATATTCCTAAAATATAGGAAATTATACTTAAATGATGTAGGTGTACCTTTTTACTTATTTTTCCATTTAAGCAGTAATGTGTACTTATTGAAGCTACTTTACAAGACAGGTAGATACTGCTCCTTTTCATAAATGGGATTTCTGTATATCATGTTTACTTAAAAGGTGTTACAGCTTTAAGCCTCACTTTTCAGGATCCAGGTGTAAAATACCTGCCAATAACTAAAACTCAGAATTATTCAAACTGTATAATTAGAAAATGTTATTTTAAAAAGTAAGTAAATCAATAGGATTTTCTAAATGTACTTTGGTAGCTTTTTGATTTTTAATTTCTTTTGGTTACCTGTTCCACAGTGACAAGCTCAGATGACTGCAAAACACTTTAATAATCTATGATTAGCAAGATACCCAACATAACATCTTCCAAGTAATGTTTACTGAAACTAAAGTTAGAATATGTGCATATTTTTCTTTTAATTTGAATTATTATTAATATGATCTTTCTGAAGTCAAGAAAGTGGCCTTTGATTTCAGAGCTTAGATTTTAGATCAAGTATTGTTCTTGTGCCTATGAACATTGGCTAATTCTTAAAAGATTTTCTTGGGCCACAAGGAGTTTTTTGGAATATAGCCTGGATTTGTTTCAAAAGTGCTAATGGTATTTCATGTTTATCAGATAGAAGGAACAGCAGTCTTAGTGGTTTGCAGTTTCCCCTCACTTCCATGAGATTCACACTAAATTCTAAGCCTGTATGTCAGAAGGATTCAGAAGGGATCAGGCCCTTAGTCTGTAATGGTCACCATCTTTGCATTGCTCTTTCAGCTGCTGAGTGCTGTTGAGTTCTGATCCCTGCCTATGCATGTTATTCTGGGCATGATCAAAAACTGACAATAGTCAAAGTTCAGACTCGGTAGCCCATGACTCTCCCCAATCTATGGGTGCAGGGATCCTTTGTCAGATTTTACTGCTTCTTTAGCAGATGTTTTGTACAGAAGACATTTAAGTCTAGGTCGTATCAGTTCAGAGCACATTAGAATTATAGCCTGTCTGATTGGCAGAGTCTTTGGGATACATGTGAGGCAGCACAATGTAGGGATAATTGCCTGGGTTTTGGAGGCCTATATCTGGGTTTGAATCCTGCCTCTGCCACTTTCTAGCTATGTGACCTTGAGAAACCACTCAGCCATTTTGAGCCTGTGTTCCCTCATGAGTTAAATGGGAGTAACACTATTGATCTTGTGAGCACTGGCTGTAATAATATACATGGAAGACTTTGCTTACAGCCTGGCATATGGAAGATGTTAATAAATAGTAACTTCTGCTATTTTGTTTTTCTTATACTTTAATTTGTCAGTGTTGTGGGGTTTGGTATATGTGTGGTGTTGGTATACCCAAGTCCTTTGGATTCCATTTTTAATGTCTTTTGTTTGTCTTTTAAGGATTTTATTTGCAATTTTCTTAGAAGGTATAGCTCAGCATATGTGTATTGAGTGTGTGCCAGGCCCTGTGCTAGGTATGTAGAGACAGACAAGACATGGTGCATGGTCTGTCCTTAGCAGTAAACAGTTTACAGTTTACAGTAAGACAAACAGTTGATGGGTGTCTGTGTTTTATAAGTAAGGCTCCCTCTCCAACCTCTTACTATCGGAATGTCCCATAGCGCTCAGGCCTTCTCTATCTATACTTGCTCCCTTAGTAATCTTATTCAGTGTCATTGCTTTAAATACTATCTGTACACTGAAGACCCAGATTAAATCTCCAGCCAAAACCTTTTCCCTGAATTTCAGAATTCAGAAGTATATCTACCGTCTACATGATACTTTACTTTGATATCTAAGAAGCATCTCAAATTTATTATGTCAAAACCAAGCTCAAGGTCTTACCCCTTCAAACTTGCTCCTGCCTCATTCTTACTCTTCTCAGTTAATGAATTACAACTTCATTCTTCCACTTGATCAGGCCCAGCGCTTGACTCTGACTCTTCTTTTTCTCCCATAACCCACATCTAATCCAACTAAAAATCTTTTGGCTCAACATTCAAAATATATAATAATCCAGAATATGACCACTTCATAAGCCTCCTCAGCTATCGTCCTGGCCTGTACACCGGGATTGCTCAGATCATTACAAGAGCCTTCAATTGGTTTTCTTGATTCCTCTTGCTATTTTACAGTAAGTCTGTTCTTAAGAAAGCAGCCTGAGGGAGATTTTTAAAAGGTAAGTCAGGTATGTCACTTCTGCTCAAAACCCTCCAGTGGTTTTCCATCTCAGAGTAAAAACCATATCCTTTTCAATGGCCATTCACAGCACGACTCAATCTAGTTCCCTGTAACTCTTGGACCTCATCTGCTGCTTCCCCTTCTCTTATTAAAGTGCAGTCACGCTTGCTTCCTTGTTATTCTTTAAGCCTGCCAGTCCTACTCCTGTTACCTCAGCCTGGAATGCTTTTTTCCCCATATATTTTCATGATTCACTCCTTTGCCACCTCCAGGTTTTTGCTTAAATGTCACCTCAATGAGGCCTTCCCTTACCGCCCTATTTCAAATTGCACTTCCCCCAGTATTCCCTATCCGTTTCTCTTCTTTATTTTTCTTTATAGCTTATATCATCATGTAACCTACTATATATTTGACCCATTAATGTTGTCTCCTCCTGCTGGAACAGGGGTTCTTAACCTTTTTTGTTCCATGGACCCCTTCTCAGAATGTAGCAACAGATATTTTTATGACACCCAACATTGGAGGTCAGAGAAAATAAAAGAAGTTGATTTGTTTCAAGTCAAGTTACAGACTCCTGGCTAAGAACTCCCGCACTAGAATGTGAGCTCCGAGAGGGCAGGAATTTTACTGCTTTGATCACTGATTTATACTCTGACTGGCACACCACAGATGTTCAGTACTAAGTGGGTGGGATGGATAAATTCCAAGAGCACAGAAGAAAGGTACTTAGTCTTGCTGTGGGTTTCCAGGGTAGGCTTCCCGGGATTGATCCCTAAGCCATGTCTTTAAGGATGAGTGAGTCTTCATTGGGTGGGTAAAGACAGGAAAGCTATCCTGATAGAAGAAACTACATATGCAAATGAATTGAGGCCCCAAAAGATGGGGAGTATGCTGGAACTGCCAGTGCTTGTATTGCAAAAGCGTGACGTTTGAGATTCAGAAGATGGTGCCTTGAAGTACTGGAAAATCATGAGGGGAAGCAAGTTTGGGTGTACCCATAATGTTTGTTTTTGGACAATTTGAATTTGGAATGTCAGATGAAATTTCCCAAAGAGAAAGTGTAAAGAGAGAAATGGTTTAGTACAGAATCTTGGTGAGCAGCACCAGTTAGGTGCTGGCAAAGGAAGAGGAGTACCTCCAGAGGAGACAATATCAAGGACCACCTGGAAAGAGAACTGCCAAAAATACTACAGGACAGGGTTGAAAAGCATGTGTGCCCAGTAGTGTCACATGGAAAAGAGAGGAGGTCTATAAAGTTATTTAAAGTGTGCACTGGTTTTAGCAACAAGAAGAGCATTGGAAAGAGATAGTGGAATGAGAATAGTTCTGTGGAATAAGAGCAGTTTTCCTTAGTTAACTGTATAGCATTTTCTGGAAAGTGTTTCTCCACAAACCCACCCATAATTCTTATACTAACAGAGAACAGGAGAGTGATTTTTCTAGTGTCCTCTGCCAACTCCAGATGTCTGCAGCTGATGCTCTTTGGCTTGAACTCCACCCCCTCCCATTCCTCTCAAGGCCATGAGATTATTCCTCGTAGTGAACATCTGTATCCACAGTTATCTTTTTTTATTTATTTATTACATATCCCCTCCCCCCTTTCTGCTTGTTCTTGCTGTGTTGATTTTTGCGTTCTTCTGTGTCTACCTGTCTCCCCCTGCTGCGGTGACCCGCCGAGTCAGCTCACTGCACGGTGGCCTGCCTGCTCGCGGCGGCTTGCCCTGCCCATGGCGGCTTGCCTTCTCAAGGTGGTCTGCCCACTCGAGGAGGCCCCGGGAACCGAACCCGGGGCCTCCTATGTGGTAAACCAGTGCCCTACCAACTGGGCTACAGCCGGCCCCCACAGTTATCTTTTAAGGATGTTCCATGCAGCACTTCCATAATTTAATCCATTCAAATAATTTAATTCATTTATGAAACATTAAGTGCTTGAGTTAAGGCCTAAGGAGTCAGAGATAACTTAAAATATCCATGAAGAGTTAAGAAATAATTATATGGCAGTGATTCAGAGGTACCTTAAAACATCATCCATGCAGAGTTAAGAAATAATTACGTGGCAATGAGACAAGTAGATGAGATTCTTACAGAGAGGGAGCAACCAACCTCTTGCTAACATCTCCGAGGCTGTAGAGGTTATTGTGGTGGTCAGCAGTTTCCTCAGGAAAAGTACCGTTTTCCTCCCTGGCTTCCCTTCAGGGGAGGGGAGCACCTCAGTGGATGTGCAGTGGTAGTCTCAATGCCAATTTGCATAGGGGCTGGGGGTAAATCACACCTTAGGAGTAATTTCCAATGTTACTACTGGCGCATCAGCTGTGTGAGCAGAGGCTGGTGAGGCTGGACTAGAGCCAGCTCCAGAGCTGAGTTGGGGGCTGTGCTGAGTAGTAGGTCTGCCTGGGGCTGTGGGTTAGGAAAGGCCATCTTGGGCTACTTCCAGAGGCCTCGGGAGAGGTTTAAGATGGGTTTTTCTTTTGTTGCAGAGCTGCTAGGAAACTTTTGGTGGGAGGAATCCTTCCATTTAGTCATCTGAATATTTTAGTGCCTAGTGAGAACCTGTCAGTCACGTACAAGGCATTGAGAATATAGTCGTGAACAAGACTAGTTCAAATAATCCAAGTTGTAAATTGTAACATTAGATTGCAAAAATGTGAAATTGCCAATATTCAACTATCTCTGACCTCTAACTGCAGCAATTTCCTATCAACTTAATACTATGAAAGAAGGGACTGAGCTGGGGGATATATGGGAATGATAATCAGGGAAGGGAAAGTCAGAAAGCCTCTGTGAGGTGGTGGCATGTAAGTTGCCACCTAAAGGAACAGAAGGCTACCGCCTCCTCCTTTTTTTAAGTCAGGATGGTAAACACAAATGCCGAAGGGATCAAATGAGTGCACTGGGCCCAGTGTTGCTATACTTTCTGATTTTCCAAGATAAGCTAGAAACAACCTTTAAAAAACATTCAAAGAATAATGGTTCAGATAATAAATTTAAGTTAAATGCAGAGTAGAAGTGATCTGACAAATTCCATCGAACTGAAGACCAGTCTCATTCAGTTGCTTTGTATGGGTGAGTAACTCCAACCTGTCAGTTTAGTGCTCCTGTTTCAAGATAAGGTGAATATAGTGTACAGATTTAGAGTATGAAGCATGATTTACTCTTGTGGGGTTATGTGATGGTTTGAAGTTGGATGGACCCCAGAAAATCATGTTCTTAAAGCTAATCCACTTCTGTGGGTGTAAACCTATTGTAGGTGGGTCCTTTTGGTTAGGTTGCTTCAGTAAGGCATGGCCCAGAGTGGGCCTTAATTCTCTTACTAGAGTCCTCTGTAAGAGAATGAAAGCCAGAGAGTCACTGAAGCCAGAAGCTGAAAGCAAGGAAACCCAAAAGAGAAGGGAGACCAGCAGATGCCACCATATGCCTTGCCATGTGATAGAGGAGTCAGGATCACCAGCAGCCAGTCTTTGGGGAGAAAGCATTGCCTGATGCAGCCTTGATTTGGATATTTTCACGGCCTCAGAACTGTAAGCTTGTAAGTTAATAAATCCCCACTGTGAAAACCAACTCATTTCTGGTATATTGCATTTCAGCAACCTAGCAAACAAACATTTTGGTACCAGGAAAGTAGGGTGCTGCTATGCAAATACCAAAAATGTAAAAAGGCTTTGAAAATGGGTAGGGTGAAGATTCAGGATGAATTGTGAGATGTTGATAGAAAAGGCCTAGATTGCTTTGAAGAGACTGTTGGTAGAAATATGGATGCTAAGGGTACTTCCAATGAGATCTTAGATAGAAATGAGGGTGTCATTGCAAACTGGAAGAAAGGTGACCTTGTTTCATTTTTTAAAAGATTTATTTTATTTATTTCCACCCCTTTATTGTTTGCTCACACTGTCTGCTCTCTGTGTCTGTTCATTGTGTGCCTGTCATATTTTTTTTTAGGAGACATCGGGAACTGAACCCGGCACCTCCCATGTGGGAGGAAGGCGGCCCATGGCTTGAGCCACCTCCTCTCCCACTTGTGTATCTCATTGTGTTTCCTCATTGTGGCTCTTCTTTGAGTCATCTTGTTGCATCAGCTTGCTGTGCCAGCCCATCGCGCCAGCCTAACGCGTTAGCTCGTCTTTTTTAGGAAGCACCGGGAAACGAACCTGGGACCTCCCATGTAATAGGCGTGTGCCCAACTGCTTGAGCCACATCCACTTCCTTGACCCTTGTTTTATTTTATTTTTTAGTAAACTTTATTTCAACTTCAAAAATTAAAATAGGAGACAAAAGGCAGCTTACCAGATTATGGAAGCATTACTTTAAAAAAATTCTGTCCAGGTACATTTATCTCATTTAATCCTAAAAACAAACTCAATTGTTTGACCATTGTTTGTTTGTTTGTTTGTTTGTTTCTCCCTCCCTCGTTGTTTGTACTTGCTGTCTGCTTGTCTTCTTTTTTTTAGGAGGCACCAGGAACCGAACCCGGG
>PVKH010028785.1:0-12767 GCA_004027955.1 Chaetophractus vellerosus | reverse complement strand
TAACACTTATGCACACCCCAGTAGGACCTCCTAGGCTTCCAATATGGATATCACCCCAAACAGAGGACCTCCTGAGGGCTTTGGAGATATCCAGGTCCTATATCAGGACAGATAGCCCCAGAGTTTGGTGCCTTACCAGTGGGCTCCAATTTGGAATCCTTGCCCCTAAGAATGACAGAGTCTGACCAAAATATGTCTTCACTGCACATGGTCCATCGGTCTCTTCTATTCAAACCTATATTTGATGCCAGAGTTTTAGGTGTACTTCCAGAGAGCAGAGCCTATGGGCTGTCCAGGTGCCAACTGGGTCCAAAGGCTCTGTGGACCTGCAACTCCTACTCTACAGCTCAATGGACTCACCCAGGACACCAAGTGGGGAGATGATGATGGACGACGGCTATCCTGGGGAATGGAGAGAGCCTGCAGCTGCAGGAAGGACAACTCTTCCATCATATCCACGGGATATAAGGCCCCCCTCACTTGGTGGTGGAGGGGACATCACCATCCCAGACTCCTTGGGATTGGGGAAAGAACTATGGACTAGAATGGACTTGTTGGTGCCCTGTTATAGACTTGTGATTCATGCAATGGAAGAAATTACAAAATTATGTGGAGCCAGGGGCCACTGGACGCTTTGGGGGCAGGGAGAGGGAAGGGCAATTATAATACAGGGGCTTTTTTTGGGACTTGGGAATTGTGTTGGGTGATGATGCAATGGAGGATATAGGCCATTTTGTTTCATCATGTATCATGCAGAACTATATGGGAGAGAGGGTGGTCTATAGTCTGAACTGTGGTCCATGCTTGTTGGCAGAGCCCCAAAATGTGTATATCTATTGCAGGCATTGTGCCACACTGATGAGGGATGTATATGTGGGAGGCTGTGGGAGGTGTGGGAAGTGTGGCATATGGGTGCTCCTAAAATTTCTGTATAACATTTATGTAATCAATGTATCCTTATATATATATATATAAAGTGTAATTAAAAGAAAAATATCCCTGGAGTTCATGTTGTTGCAAATGATGTGATTACAGTAGTAGAGGGGAAACCTTTGCCTTACATTATGTTCACTGTGGTGGTCTACTTCTGGAAATTTTATGTTCAAATGGAAAGACAAGCTGAAAATCCACTGAAGCTTGGTTAACTTAATAGTAATATACTAGCAAAAATCTCCCTACCCTGAGCTGCCCTAGTTCTGCCTTTTTAAACTTGTTTGTTCAGCTTTTCTATCATATGAGTTGTGCTAATAGTTTTCAAAAATCTTTTTGTTTATGTTAGTAGAATTTGTTCCCTGCTACTAAAATTCCAGCACAACATACTGGGGTATTTCATTGTATAACAAGCTTTGGAATAGAGTTTCCTAACTTTTTGTTGTTCTCCAAAACCTCACTGTTTTGATTTTAAGGGTTTTCATGCACCAATCATATTGTAAACATCATTCATCAGTTTAGAAAACACCAGCAATTTCAAAAGATTAATAATAAATATACATTAGGATAAAAATATTAAAAACCAGTTTGGGTACAGGAAATTGATTTTATCCACAGAAAAAATAGGACATAACTTTACTATAAAATGAGACCTTAATATTTTTTTTGCCAGATATTTACTGACAATCAGAGCATTGTAGATTTCTATAATTAATTCATTTAATTCAGTAAAAACAACATATTCTGAAAGTGGATACAAGTTCACAAGGGTCTCTTCTTGGTTTCATAGATAGGGAGGAAGCTAATGTTAAATCTATACCTGCATGACAGAGGGTTAACTCAGAAGTTTGGGTCTTTAATAAATGTGGCCTTTTGACTATTATCACCAAGCTTTGGGAAAAAAAAAAAAAGGCAAAGGAACTTGCTCTGCTCTCAAGACCTGGATGCCAATTTCCCTAAGAAGACAGAATAGTTCCATAAGATTAAGATTAAGGGTCAGGAGATGGTATCAGAAATCAGGTGATATCATTAAAACAGCCCTGGATTTAGTATAGGCTAGTGTCAGGGATGTTGAAAGGCATTATAAGATTAATTAAAAAGTGTTGGGAACCGGCTATAGCTCAATTGGTAGGGCTCCAGTTTACCACATGGGAGGCCCTGGGTTCGGTTCCCTGGGCCTCCTCGAGCAGGCAGACCGCCTCGAGAAGGCAAGCCGCCACAAGCAGGGCAAGCCACCGCAAGCAGGCCAAGCCGCCGCGAGCAGGCAGGCCGCCGCACGGTGAGATGACTCGGCGGGATGCCACAGCAGGGGGAGACAAGCAGACACAGAACGCAAAAAAAAAAGCAAAAATGAACACAGCAAGAACAAGCAGCAAGGGGGGGGGGATATATATATATAAAGTGTCAGTAATTGGCTATGTACTCGGATTTTCCTGGGGCTTTCTAGACCTAATACAGTATGTTAGGTAGGGACAAAAGGTCTTTCAAAAGATCAGTGTGAAATGGGGATATTAGACTATTTCAAGATCGCAGACTGAGTACATGCTATATCCTTCCCCTCCTGCTCCAAATTCTTAGAAATGACAGAAGAGATTAAGAAAAAAAAGTCCACAACTGTGGATGTCCTCAACAGAACAAAGTTGAATAGGAGATTGGATAGGGAAGAAAGCCATTCCTAGCCATAATAAGACAATTTTTCCTATGTTAATGGCTAAGTCTTGGGACAGATGATCTCCACCCTGTTAAGAATAAGGAAAGAAGAGACTGAAACTCCTATTTCACGTTTTGAACATATCTTTGTCTACTGTATTTGAGGATAGTAGGTATTTGAGGGCTGGTCCATTTTGGGACTATTAATTGTGGTTCGAGTTTCAGTCATTTTGTCCTTAAATGAAAAAAAAAATTCTCTTGAGACTATTTCTTGAGGTGGAGAAAAATGGAAATATATTCCAGAGAGTAGGCTCTCACCCCAACACACTCCCTTATAATTTTGCTCACTTATTGCTAAAGGCCTTACCTGCACAAATCTAAGCCACAGTCACTGAGGTTCTTAAATCTCATCCAAGGTTGACTTGCTGATTGCTCATCCACAATACTGATGAAAGTCCCAGGTACAGTTGGGTAAGGTGCCTTCACCATCCATACACTGTTGTCTAAAGTCAATTCTGGATCCTATTTTGTTGGGTAGGATGCTACATTTTCCTCTTAAGGCATACAGAAATCTTTTTCTAACTATCTAGGTCAGGAGATAGCCTCCAATGTAATGTGGGTTTTTAAATCTGTGCTTTAACTTAATGGGGAGAAATCTCTTTTCCCCATTTCCATGTAGAGGGAACACCACTAAAATGACACTCTTAGCTTTTCTATTGCTTTCTCCTCCTACAATTTATTTTACTCCATGAGAAAAGAAATGACTTACTTCACTGCATAGTTTGTGGGATACAGCCGGCATGCTTGGCCCAGTGTCACCCTCCCTTCCTCATTTGAGAGCCAGCTGCTCTTTGGAAGCATGCCTTGCTACCTGCTCTTCGATATGCAGTAAGCCTCGAAGAGTAGAATCTTTCTTTGAGGAGGAAAGCTTGAAAGTGTGGGAGGTTAAGATCAATTCAAGACAGTATTGGCAAGTCCTCTGGCCAGATCTAAACCATGTCCTCCAATACCAGCCTTTTCAACAATAAAGTTGATATTCTTTTTTATTCCTGACTTCAGTATGTTTATCCCAGTTGATTCCCAAATGACCTGAGGAGTGAATTGCCTTCACACTCCATTTTCAGCTTCTTATTCTGGCTATCTCAAACTAACTTCCATCTGAAAATACACTAGCAGTTAGTTAGTTTGTTTGTTTGCATGGTAAACCCTTGTCAATGTAGAAGAAGGGAATGATGACAGGAAGAAAAGAAAGCATGGCATTTCTGAAATTCCTAAGTAATTTCCACTTGAACAGAAGTAAAACTGAAGTGGCTGCAAAAGAAACTGGAGTGCTAAGCCTTCCCATACTCCCCAGTGATTGGAGGCACTGCAGTTTTTAGGAACATTTTTAGAAGCAACTTTTCCAATCTTTGGCCATTCATTCATTCATTAGGAATACAATCTTCTTAATCTTTGCTCTCTCTATATACCATTCTTCTTATTTTTTTACTCAACATTTTACATTAGTTTACTAATGACTTCTACCTAAATAAATGTACTTACCAATGTGGCAGAATGTTAGACACATTCTGTTTGTTAATGTTACCCAGTAAAATGTGTTAATGTTACCCAGTATTAAGCTGGAAGGCCTATTTTTTTGCCCTGCTCTTTTCTCCTTCCTGTGATGTGGAATATGGATATGTTGGTTAACTAAAGTGAGCATGTAAAGACCCTAAGGATGAAAACCAGTAACTAATGATAGCAGAGCAGAAAAATGGAAGCTGCCTGGATCTATCATGGCCACGTAGCCATCCTATTAGCCCTGGAATGTTTCCTCTGAACTTATTTAGTTAACAGAAAGCCTCTAGCTTATTTAGGCCACTGTTATGTAACAGAACCTAACTCTAACTTATGCATCCACTGCAGCCTCATATGTGTCAAATGTGCTAGCTTCACATATTATTCTAACAAATATTTTAAAATATAGATATGAAACTAATATGCCCATACATGTCACTTAAAATCATCTTGCTTATTACTACTGATAATCATAGCACACTTTTAAGAAAAATTGTCTAAGAGATAAATTATCCATTGACTTTATAAAGATGACCCACTTTTCCCTCTGGTTTTGCTCCTCCTGTGATGAAGGAACCAAAAAGAAGGCAATGTGATCTGAGAGTAAATTTGACAAAACAGTTAAGCTCTTCTGAGAAAAAAGGCATTTGAAAAGAACTTTCCAGTTTAAATAATCAAGATTTACCTATACATTATGCATGATACCACTGCAAATTATAGCTGACTGATATTTGTTATTTTAAGGTTCTACAGAGTTGACAGGTTTGCAAACATGATTATATGATGTTATAATGGCAAATAAAATAATCCTGCATATTAACCTTCTCTAGTAGAAGAAGATACAGAAAACATCTAACAAAGATACTTACATTGGTAGGTTTAAGTTTGTTTATGATTGTTGTTTTGCCACTATTATCCAGTCCAAGGCACAAAACATGAACCTCCTTCTTCTTCAGACCAAGCAAGCCTGAAAGTTTGTCTAGCAATCCCATAATGTGATTTGAAGATTTCCAAACTAGTTATAAGGAAAAAAAAAACACAAAACAAGATATTACCCAAAGGTACTTTAATTATGGAAAAATTAGCATGTGTATAAAAATTTACTAATTTAAGGACACATAAAGTGATACTGGGAAAACCATGTCAATGTAGATATGCACTTAGTAAACAAAGTATAATCGGATTACTGTAAAGTAGCCTTAACTGAAAAGAAGACAGGTAGCTTATAACTCTCAGAAACGCAGAATAATGCCCTTGTGGAATAACTGTACATCTCTCACTGTAATTTATAATATTTTAGAAGAAAATGTGATCAGACTCAATCTCATGTGGAGTCTGAATTTGTAACACTTTTAAAGTATGAGTTAGACTGCAGCTTTTTTAGAAAATCTGGAATGATGTATGGGTAATGGAGAATTTGAAGATGAAGCTGAGAGTAGAGGGCAGACCAAACAGGAAAAACTTGGATTTCTGCTGTATCATTTGAGCCACTGACTACATCTTTACCTGAATCTAGCCCTACTTTTATATTTTGCAATAATATGAAGTAACAAATTCACACTTTGTTTGCTTTTCTATAAATAGAAATAAAGAAACCTAAGTGATATATTTACCCTTATTTTTCCCTTAGCCTATATATATATATATATATATATATCTTTATAAGCCACCACAAATCCATTTGGGAAAAGTTTGTGTATTTATATATACATACACGCAATTTTATTGGTGCTTACTATGTTTTCTTAACAGTAAAATTTATCTGAAACATCTTATTACATATTATTTAAAAAGAAGTTTGATTACCTATCATACTCGCAAAGAATAAACACTGATCTAAGATTTTAATTTAGTTTTCTCAAGTACTTTAAAATTTCTTTGTTACCTTGTTCCTGAAGTGTTCATTTGTATGTTTACCAATTCATCCTTGGGGAAAAAAATATCCCAATGCATACTTCTAAAAACTCCATCAGCAATCCAAAGACAGAAGTATTTTAAAGTCAAATAAAACTGTGCTGATATATTACTTGCTACCTAATAACTTTATAGCTGTGCATATCCTTCTAAAGATCTGTTCATTTAGACTTCAGGTTTCTAAAGGAAACTTTTCTAAGAATCTTCCTTTTGGCCCATCACCCCCAAAATCCTCACTGTGTGATGGGACAAAAGAGATATCCCTTTTGCCAGACCTCAACTGCTATAGGGAATGCTACAGCAATAAGTGCAATACACCTGTGTTCCAAATATTCTGATTACTTTTCAAACTATCATTTTCAAAGTTCTCTAAATATTAATCCTATCCAATTGATATTTTCATCTCCATCTAAGGTTCAGTAAGCCTGTCATCTTACAGCTCCCTCAGTATTTTTATTCTATACCATCCCAGGCAAGCACATCCCATGAAGGATGTGAATCTACAGCAATTTAACCAATAAGAGACTTCCAAGAGCACTGCATCTGAGAGCAGGTTTGCTCAATTAACATTCTGCAAAGGCCCCTTGAGAGATCACTATGGATAGAAATTTCAAAAATGAATTTCAGTGATGCACCCAAATGTGGGGCCTGGGAGAGTGGTCCCAGTTGGCTTATCAATGGGATGGATGAGTCAGACCTCATGTACTTCCATTTAGGTCACTTAAATCAATTTATCTCCTCATGCTGGATATTCAAACCATTTCTTTATATCTCAATTTAAGGACTGTCATTTGTATAATCTTTTAAAATTAACCTTCAAGTATCATGAAACAATTCATATAGACCATCTTAACTCAAAGTAACTTTGTTATTACTCAATTAATTTATTGTACTAAACATATTGATATAAATGCTTATATTTTGCCTTCCATTTTCCATACAATTTTGAACAGATTTTAAAAAATATTACCATTTTTCACATTTCCCTCTCCCCCTTGCATTCACTATAAACCATATATAAAATAAAAATCCTGATGCTTGAATAGTAGCTTTTATTGTGCTTTTCCTTCCCTTTTCCATGGATTGTCAAACACCTGATGGTTGTTACTGAATATTTTGGGCAAACCAGTTAAAAGAAAAATCAGGTGTTCTAAAGGTGGAATTACATTTATTGAAGGTGCTTTATACACAATTATCATATAGCCCTGTAAATGTTTTTATTTCTTAGTAATTATAATTTTCCTTCTATAAGTTTACGTCTGCATGCATGAATGAAGGAAATATTAATAAAAGATAAGTCAAGCCACCTATCATTTATTTATAATGCCCTAAATGCACAGTGGGAGATATAACTGAAGTCTTTCTCAACCCTGGCTGCACACTGCAATCAACTGTTGAACCAGAATTTCCAAGAACTGGATCAGGGCATCTGCATTTTAAAAAGCATTCGAGGTGCAATCACTGTTGAGAACGGCTGGTTTTCAGAAAAAAAATCCAAACTTCCATGCATAGCTTTCAAGGTTTTTCACAATCGGGCTCCAATCTACCTTTCCAATTTATACCTTACTCTTCTCCTCTCTCTGCACACTAGCCAATCAAATTCTCTTGACAGTTCCCGGAGAATCTGCTTCCTAAGGATTACCTGTTGCCAGAAAAGGCCAGAAGAATTAGAATGTTATCCACAGTTAATGACTTGGAAGGTAAACTGCTTAGAGAGATAGTGGTATGCAGAGAAAAGTTTACAAATGATACTTTGTAAACCTGTAAACTTTAAAAATGTTTGTCTAATGCATTACTGCACATCCTTAGTACACCGAATAAACATCTTTATTCGACTTTCAGTTTTAACAGAGTTTCAATTGCACTTTCCACACGCCAAATAAAGCATAGATTGGATAATATTAAAACCAACCAACCAAACGCCCGCTCTCCAAACGAGTCCAATTAACTTTTTAAGAGTCCAAGTATTCGCCGCATAAGTCCACTTCTTTTCCACCTCGCACACAAAACAAACTAGTACGTGCACTTCCGTGGGAAAGGGCAAAGCGCATTTCTGAAACTGCCAAGTGTAGGGGTGGGGCGACGTTGGCTACAAAGATTTAAGGATGGGGAGAGACACCCAGTTTTTGAGGTTAGGCCTGCAGGCCCAGGAGCATGTGAGGAACAGGAATAGACGCACTCACCTGTATCCGTCTCTAGGATGGGAATCTGGCCCAGGAGTCCCTCAGCCTTCCTCCCTATGCCCCCATAGGAAGGACGCCTGGTCCAAAACGAAGCCTCTTCTAAGAGTTGGAAGAACCGGCAGTCTCAGCCGCAGCCAGAGCATCAGGGCTGGGGTAGGCGCCTGGGCGCTGGGCGTTCCCTTGGCAACCGGGTCTTCTTCCGGTCCCGAAGCCCCGCCTTCTTGGTTGTGTTAGAGGTCTTTAGGGGTGCTCTTGCTTATGGGATTGAAGAGCTCCCGAAAGGAGCCAGACGCAGACGGAGGAACTATATTACACAAGAAGATCTGAGTACGAGTGGTTAAGTGAACTGCCGCAGACCCGTGAGCAGGCGTGCAACCCCCGGTAGAGGATGATGGGAGTCGTAGGCGGGCGCACAGCTTGCTGGGATGCTAGTGTGCCGCTAACGCTGGGGTGTGTGCGTTGCTGCTTGCATTTTCCCGGCCATGGTCTCCTTGAGTCTGTAAGGTGATATCAGTTCCCAGGGTTGGGCGCTCGGGGGTGCGCCAGGATCTCCGAGGAGTCTGTGCGTTGTTGCTGGGCGCGACGCAGCGTGGCGGCAAGACTGCAGGATACGGTTGCTACCAACGGGCGAAGATGTGCAGCGGGGTCGCTCTGCAGGTTGCACGCCCCCCCCCCCCCCCATTTGTCGCTTTACAGGTTGCACGGAGGAGTGCGGTCTGTGCCAGGCCTCCGACTCCGGAGTCCTGCAGAAGTAAAGCCGTTAATGTAGATCGAGAGAGGAGAGAAACGGGTGAAAAATGTCAAAGGCATTATTCGACAAAATGGAAGTAAACTTGTACTCCTGTTGCTTAGCTTTCTGGTCTCCCAAAGAGATTAACACGAAGTGTAATCTGATTAGATTAGAGTCCCCAGAATGAAATCGGCAGGTGGTCAGGAAAGGAATTAATCTAAATGCTTAAAATTAGCCACCTTCTTAAATGTCACAGAGGTTTTATAGCAATAAATGGGCTTCAAAATAAAATAGGCCCTACCTCACCAGCCTCATCTTCAATGAATGGTTTTCATGACTTAAATGTTCCTCAAAGAATTTTCATTTCTCATTCCCCTTATTTACCATGGATGTAGTAATTTTTTTGTGCTAATTAGCGAGTGTTGTTTAATATGTACCTGCTCTTTGGCCTATTAATATGGCCTATTAATTAGATTAGAAAGGTGAAAAAAGAAAATAATAGGAATTACACCAAAATAATGATGGAATAGGTGAGGGCTGCATATGTATGATTATGGAGTGCTTTTTCTTTGTCACTTTTTCAAATTTCCAAATGTGTTTGATATTTTTACAATGAAAAACAAGTGGTTCTGGGCTAGTAACTTAAAAAACAAAACATTTTAAGATCAAAACAAATCTATAGTTGTACATATTCTGTACAAAAGTACTGACTTCCAGATGTCCTTAAAAATGGAGTATGGAAAAATATTCTTTCTTAGACCTTGGGCCAATTAATCCTTATGCTTTAGCTTCCACACCTTCAAAATGATATTTATCTCGTCTACTTGTTTTGAGGATTAAATGGACAGTAAAGGTGTAAATGCTTGACACAAATTAGGTGTGCAATAACATAATTTCCCATCTTCGTTGTCTTGAAGTTTTTGTTACATGGAACCCCTAAATTTGACCCACATCTTAAATGTGTTTCTTTGAGTTTTGACCCCAAATGACATTTACAGTGGAGGTGTTGATCACTTTTCTGTAAAATGTATATAGGCCTTGCAACTCATTTTGATAAGAAATGGAAACTAATTTTGCTTATAGTCAAAATATGACATTTTTCCCCAATAGATAAGCAGAGATCTTATGTTACAGAAAACTTTCGTAGATAGACTTAATTTATTTCTTGATATTTTCTGCCCATAGATGAATTCTTCTTTTTTGTTCAGTATGAAATATTTGGTGAAAATTGGAAATATTATGATGGTGCAGACTGAGCATCCAACTCTTCAGTTACATAGGTCTTTTACAAAAAAAAAATTAAGCAAATTGTTGTCTTAGGTAAGTGTAATTGATGTGATAGCTTTTAACATTATTATATTAGAGATGCGATTGTGCTCATGAAAACACAATCCAGTTTTCTAGAAACGGTCAAATTTTAAAACATTCACCCTAAAATTTTAAAATATTTCATATAGTCAAATCTGCAGTTTTGGTATGTTGCCCACTGAAACTTCTCTCAATATTACACTGTTCTACCTGGACAGTTTGGTGGTTTCTCAGGAGGCTAAATATAGAACTGCCATATGATCCCAGCAATTCCTCTACTAGGAATGTATTCAGAAGAACTGAAAACTGTGATGCAAGCAGACATTTGCACACCTATGTTCATAGTGGCATTTTTCACCATTGCCAAAATATGGAAACAACCCAAGTGTCTGTCAACCAATGAATGGATAAACAAAATGCAGTAACATATGATGGAATACTATGCTGCGTAAGAAGAAATGAAACTGGGACATATATGATAACATGTATGAATCTTAAAGGCATTATGCTAAGTGAAATAAACCATATGCAAAAGGACAAATATTGCATGGTCTCATTAATACGAACTAAATATGAAGATTTAAACGAATGGAGTTAAAACCTAGAGTATAGGTTATTAGGAGATAAGAGGAGGGCTGTGAAGGAGCACTGATGCTTAATGTATGTAGAAGTTTTAATTAGCTTGATTAAATGTGTGGAAATGGATGGAGTTGATGGTACACATTAAAGTGAGTAGCAGCTGGTTTATAAATGGGATTGTGGCTGAAGGGATGTAAATGTCAACCAAAAGAAAGCTAGAGAATAATCTAGGGACTGAATAACATAGTGAACCCGGAGGTGGTTAATAGTACAAATATTAAAATGTCCTTCATTGAACCAGAACGGATGTACATCACTATTGCAGGGTGGTGGGAATGTGGAGAAGCAAGGGAAAAATACAATTAATGTAACTTGTGGGCTCTAGTTAACAGCAATACTGTAATATTCTTGCATCGATGCCAAAGATGTACGTACTTTGTTAATAATAGGGGGTAATGGAAAAAAATATGTCAAATGTACGCTATGGACCATAGTAGTAATAGTCTGATGATATTATCTCATAATCTGTAACAAATGTTCCACAATGGTGTGGTGTGTTGGTGAAGAGTTTTTGTATGGGAATTCTACACATGTGCATGATTGTTTTGTAAGTTTACAACTTCTGTAATAAAAATATATTAAAAACATTGTTCCACCTGATTTAAGAAGTTAGGTTCTGTTTAATTTATTAGAAGAAGAATAAGTTTTACAAAGGCTATTTAAAATACCTGTATATAAGAAGAGAGTTTCAGGTATTTTATTACCAGTTTTAATTTCATACTGGCTTTTATATCTGTGGCAGAAGAATTATAATAGAAATGAGAGTGAGACAATGAACACAGCACTAGTCTGATTAATTCAGGATGTTTTCTTATGAAGTCTTTTATGGTCATCCATCAACTTTTAAAAGAATATGGAAAATCCAGAATATGTGACTTATTGGAACTTTTTTGAATTGATATTGATGGTTGAAAGCTGTGTCTGAACAGTTGGATGTTATATATCTTTTTTGGCCATCTGCTTTTTTTTTGTACAGCATTATAACTTCTGCAATGAACAATTTAATTCACTTGAATCTCAAAATATTTTGCCGAAATCAAATCACAATAATGTATCAGGTATTTATAGTGATTTATGTGGACTGTTGGCTACAACGCAGATATGTCCTTAGCAGCGCATTTAAAATTCCATAGTGTGTTCAGGAATAAAATGCAGAACTCTTGACCTTAATGACATTAATTATTTTGAAAAATTACAGCTATGATTTCATATCCAGAATTATTGAAGTGTCTAAAGAGCATCTATCTAGATTTAATAGACTAAAAAATAAATTACATTAAATATGCATCAATACAGTAATAAAAAAGTCACAAATTTAACCACCAGAACTGTAAGTTTTATTTGCTAATAGATATTTTAATAAGCATGTTTACTCCATCTGTAAGACCCTGATAATGCTTCTTAGGAAATCATAGAAAAATAAAATACAGTAATTAGTAATTTGTACTTTGTACAAAAATCTTATGTTGCTCAGCAGGTGGTTTTGCTAAACACCATATTCTGCACATAGATGACATCATGTAATGCAATTCACCATAAACAATCCCTCATGTTGAGAGCTGAGCATTCTATAACACTATTAACTTGTAAGCATGCCAGCACATGAAAATTTACATGGAACATCATAATATTATAGTAGATTTTATAAGATGAGAACAATACCACCTTCAAGTAAGTCTGGACTACTTCACTGCTATAGTAAAGTAGATAATAGGTAGGATTGCAGTTCAATTGTGAACACTCTTATTGTGTTTATCTTCCTTGTGATTACAACCAGAAAAGAAAACAAAGGCTGTGTAAGGAACCTGAGTGGAGACATATATTGAAATTCTAAATGGTGGTATAATACCAAAGAG
>PVKH010028784.1:0-12772 GCA_004027955.1 Chaetophractus vellerosus | reverse complement strand
GGCAGAGGCCACTGGTTTAACTGAGATTTAGCTGTTTTTCTTCAACAAACATCCCCAGGTTGCTGCAAACTTTTGGTTAATTTCCCTGTTTCTGAAAAATTTGACTCACAGTTTTTGGAGCAGTGAATATTTGGAGGTCTTTACTCTGCTATTTTTGTTGATGTCACCTCTCAGTCCAATTTGTATTAATTCTTTCTCTGGTGGTTCATGTGAACCAATTTCTAAAAACAGGATATAAAATAATATCACAGTCTAAATGAAGGAAAAAAATTTCATGCACTACTGAACATGAAAAACATGCGTATTATATATGTTTATATGTGCTTACATATATATATACACACACATAGTAAATATGTGTAAATATGTTTTACCTTTCCTTCTCCTTTTCCTTCCCCTTCCTCTCCTCTCTGCTCTCTTCCTTACCTTTCCTTTCTTTTCCTTTCTTTCCCAGACCAAGATTCTATTGGCATGAATCATGATCATAAAAGATATTGTTGCCCAAGAGAAAGCGACTATATAGGGAGCTAGTAATAAGGAAAATGTTATAGTTTCTGTTTTAATATGTTCCAGCTGCCCCTAATTGTTAAGTTCACAACTTATAACATTAAGTTTGCAATATATACCCTTAGACTAAATTGGGATTTGTGTCAATATGCTAATGTTCATAGGCTGTTTCCATTAACTTTGGGTAAAATCCATTTATTTATACTAGTTCTTGTAAGGAAATGATATTTGGGTTACCCAATTTATGATGCAAATGGTAAGGTTTTTAACTGGTAATACCCCCAGTTTTGGGTTCTATCCAATTTCCCTCTTCTTTCTATTATTCTTTTCTTTTCTTTTCATTTCATTTTACTTTATTTATTTTATTTTATTTTATTTTATTTTATTTTATTTTATTTTAATCTCTACCTCTTGTGTTTCTAGTTCCCAAATTCCATGTAGGCTATGTCTTTGATGCAACCTCACTCCAGAGTCCATCTTGATATCATGCATCTTCCCAACCAAAATTCCTCACCTTCTTTTAATCAGTCTCTTTTCCTTACATAATTTATATGAATTTGTCAATCAAAATTTTTGGACAAGAAATCCAATCTCTGTATCTGGGCATCAGAAATATAACAGTCTAAAACACCAACAAAGTTCTGCCTAGAAAGAAGACAGGGAATTAGATTTTTAAATGTGTTTATTGATTGGAAATACTTATGTTTCTGCAAAATGGCGTGAGTTAATGAAAGGGAAAGCACAAAAAAGATCAGAATAGAATTTAAATATATATATAAAGAAATTTATCCTAAATGTCAAAGATGTGAGTAGACTGAACAAGTAAACACCAGAAATTTGTAAAAATTCTGTTAAGCAAATAGAAGTAAAAGTGCTAGAATAATACTGTCATCCCATCATGAGGTATTTATTTAATGTTTATTAGAACAACATAATAAAGATAATCTAAACATCGAGAGAAAAGGATAAACATCAACATCATATCATTTTATAAATTTTCAAGTCACTTACACTTTACAAAATAAACAGGAGGTAAATAATACCTTAAACAAAAGGTATAATAATTTACAAATAGAGATCCAACTTATCTTGCCAAAGATAACTCTTTTGAAAAGAATAACAATTTGTTAATTAAAAATAATCCTTAAAAATCAATGAAGGAGGGAAGCGAATGTGCCTCAGGCGACTGAACTCCCAACTACCACATGGGAGGTTGCTGGTTCGGATCCTGGTGCCTCCTAAAGAAGACAGTGAACTGGCGTGACAGGCAGGTACAGCAAGCTGACACAAAAGACACAAGAAGAAAAATCTTAGTGAAAGACACAACAAAGCATGGAACAGAGTTTCCTGGTGCCTCCTAAAGAAGACAGTGAGCTGATGAAACCAGCAGGCATGGCAAGCTGACCTAACAAGATGACACAACAAGAGACATGAGGAGGAAAAACATAATAAAAAATACAACAAAGCAGGGAATGGCAGTGGCTCAAGCAATTAGGCACTTCCCTCCCACATCAGAGGTCTTGGGTTCAGCTCCTGGTGCCTTCTAAAGACACAAGGAAGATGAACAGAAACAGCAAGTGAAAAGCAACAAATGGATGGGGAGAAATAATTATATAAATGAATAAAATCTTAAAGTCATTGAAGTAGTGGATGTGGCTCAAGCAGCAGAGCACCAGCCTCCCAAATGGGAGGTTCCAGGTTCTGTTCCCAATTCCTCCTAAAGAAGACAAAGAATGAGCAGACAATGAGCAAGAACAACAAGCAAGACAATGAGCAAACAACAAGCCAAAAAAAAAAAAAAGAGCAGGTAGTGGATGTGGCTAGAGCAGTTGAGTACCCACCTCTCCCACATGGAAGGTCCTGGGTTCAGTTCCTGGTGCTTCCTAAAGAAAAAAAGACAATGAGCAGACAATGAATAAAAAGCAATGAGCAAAAACAATGAGCAGAATATGAGAGTAAACAATGAGCAAAACAACAAGCAAAAACAGCAAGCAAACAGACAAGGGAGCCAACTCAGTGGGGGATAATTTTTTTAAAAAGTCAATGAAAATTAGACCTCAACACTCCCCACCCTTTTACCCAACACAATTATCAGAATATTTTCATAACATCAAATTTTCAAGATACATGATGCTAAAAAGAATATTTTTATAAAAAATGAGAACTAATGTATTTTTACTCTAAGGTTAAATTATATATATGTATATACATACATACATACATACATATATAATTTTCTATTGCTGCATTAATCATATAAAGAGTAGGTTTTATTTTTTTCTTAAATTGATTCCTTGATTTTGAGAAGATAAAAATGATTATAGGGCTATTATTAGCACATATTACTAATACGTTTTCATCACTGAAATGTAAACTAGTTTGCAAAGATATGATTTTTATTTGTGTAATGTATTTACAAAATTGTAATACCAGATAGCTCGGGATATGGAATCCATTGATGAATAGGATTAAAGATTGTACAGAAGCTTCTTACACAATTCTTACTTTCCTGATTTGAATTTATTTCAAAATTAAAACTTACAAAATTTTTTTTCTAGAAAACTAGGATTTGTAACACAGAAAATGACAAATTCTTTCACAGTGATTACATTGCATATGTCTTTTTAAAAAGTGTTACAATAGGAATATGTCTCTATCTCTGGGGTGTTTCCTCTTTCTTTTCATAAAATAATCATTCATTTTACTGAGCATACCTACTTCTTTACCTTGAATGAATTACCTTAAGACCATTCATGCATTTTATAACATTCCACCACACTCCCTGCTGCTAATATTGCCAATTTATCATAATTTTAATTACTCTCCATAATCAAGTTTGACTTGGGAACTATCAAATAGATTAAGTAAAACTTATTTTTCCCTCTCAATCATTATGCCATTTTTTTTCTAAATGCTAATGCACTGGAGTACTCAGGTAGAGATGAGTAGTGAAGTGAAAGTTGGTTTTATACTTGAAATCAGAGTACCAAAAACATAGAGCATATGTACAAGTGAAACCATTGTGTCAAAACAATTGTCAGTTTTGTCATTAATTTTCATTTTGTGGAAATAATTCAAGGATTTCCATTCAAAATTATTAACAATTGTCTTGACAAGTGTGATCAACTCACATGTTAAAAATTAAAACTAAATTTTTTATTGTTTTACTTTTTAATGTTTTTCCTTTATTTTTAAAGGAGCTTTAGATTACATAAATGTTACATCAAAAATATAGGGGAGGGGCCAGCTGTAGCCCAGTGGGTAGGGCCCCAGTTTACCACATAGGAGGCCCCGGGTTCAGTTCCCTGGGCCTCCTCAAGCGGGCAGACCGCCTTGAGAAGGCAAGCCCCCATGAGCAGGGCAAGCCCCCAAAAGCAGGCAGGCTGCCACGCGGTGAGCTGACTCAGCGGGTTGCTGCACGGGAGGGAGGACAAGCAGACATGAAAGAACACAAGAATGAACACAGCAAGAACAAGCAGAAAGGGGGGGATATGTAATAAATAAATAAAAATTAAAAAAATATATATAGGGGATTCCCATATGCCTCACCCTACCCCTACCTACATTTCTCTTTTTCCCATTAACAACACCTTTCATTAATGTTGTACCTTTGTTACAATTGATGAACATTTATTGCTACTAAGCATGATCTATAGATGACATTGTTTTACACTTTGCACTGTACAATTTTGTAGGTTTTGACAAGATGTAAAATGTCTTGTATCTGTCATTGCAATATCATGCAGAACAATTCCAATGTCTCAAAAGACATGGAAAAGTACAAGAGTTGGGAATTTGGAGCTGGAGCCCAAGAAGGAAGTACACAGAGGAGCAGAGGAGCTGAGCCCAGAGAGAATCAAGCCCCGGGAAGAGATACAGAGCCAGTTGCCTGAGAGTGTACAGCAGGCCTTGTGGAGTGAGCAGCACAGCTAAGACTGGAAAGAAACAAGTCCCAGGAAGAGAGGAACCCAGGAAGCCTGAACTTTTGGCAGACATCAGCAGCCATCTTGCTCTAACATGTGGCAATGGACTTTGGTGAGGGAAATAACTTATGCTTTATGGCCTGGTAACTGTAAGCTACTACCCCAAATAAATACCATTTATAAAGGCCAATTGATTTCTGGCATTTTATATCAGCACCCCCTTGGCTGACTAATACACCCCCCTTATGGTTGTTTGTTCCTCTATCTTGAGGATTTGGGGATGGTGATACCCACTTTTTTTAATTGAGATGTGGCTTAGATTCCATAGGGCACATGGATGGAACTGTGTTGCTTGCAGTTGCAGATATTCTCTTGCTTCATGGGATGGGCATTGTCCATCATCATCCTTTTGTTATAAAACTAAATTTTAATGGATTAACCTAAGAATTATGTATCTGCACCAGGCTGTGAAAAGGTAGTATCTTCTGGAGTTCTGAGCAGAGGATCATATTCCACAACCTTTCTTACTGTTTTTAAACTAGATTCTGTCGATTGGTATTTGTCTATAAATCCTAGGATTTACTAAAGAGAAGAAATCTACAGAATTTCTTCTCTTTAGTAAAGGGTCACTCATCCCCATCTCTTCTACCATTTTCTCATCTGTCTATATTTTGTTAGCTAGCAAATTTAGTTATAATTATCTGTGGGAATTTCATAAGGTATAAGAAGCAGAAACTTCTGAAAAATATGAGGAAAGAAGTATAAATTTAGAGCTCATGAGGTCAAAACCAGAAAGGTAAAAATATGAAAAAGACAAATGAGATAGGTAAATCATACCTTTAAGGTTAAAAGTGGGAGGTTTAGACACAGTGCTGTGTCTTCCTTGTATATTATTTTTAATGATTTTCTATGGTTTGAAATTAGAGTTTAAAAGGAATTAGTCCAGGATTACTTCCCAGAAGAGAACCCAGGAACTAGTAAATAAACACTAATGTGGTGTTTTAGTGTTATAAAAATCCCTGAGATAAAGAGTTTGAAGAATTATGAATCTGCACCAGGCTTGGTGAAAAAGAAGTTTCTTATGTACATGGCAAATAACATATAAGTATAATAATCAGGTAGAGTCAGGGAAACAAAGCCAACCAAAAAGAGTTAGATGGTGCTTATTCTGAATAGCTAGAGTTGGTTTCCATTAGTGCCTTGTTTGCTACTTCATATGTTCTTGCTTCCTGGTATAATAACTATTTCAAATGATACAATTTTTTTCTGATTTTCACATTCCATTCCAAAATTATTTCAAATAATATTCTAACTGGTGACTAAATATACATATTACAAGAGAAATTAATATTTTTGTTGACTAAACAAACATGTATCAGGTAATTTAGGAGCTGACATCAACATTTGAATGAGTAGTGATCATATTAGATTATCGGGAAGCAAAACTATTTTCATAAATGCCAAGAAAAAATGAAGAATTCCTGATGTAATTCAGTTCTGGATGAGCAAAACTACTTCATCTGAACCAAGCATGTCAAAAAGTTTGATATTATGCCATGTACAAAATGGACATGCAGTATATTCTGACATAAACAAAGAACTCACCTATCATTCTCAGATTGTCCTGATAGAGCCTGGTCTGATTCTACTATCCAACTCCACACTGTGGAATCACAACTGGAGTTGGTTCCTCAGATCTGAATTATGATAGCAACCTTTTAATCAACCACAGCACTTGTCTTGAAATAGCACAATAAAATTAAACTTCAGCACAATATTATTAAATATTATTTAACATATTATCTCCATATTTCATTTCAAAAGAAAATATTAGAAATTATTGAGACAGCTACTTACATGTCTACAATTCTATTATCATGGGCTTTTACTAAAGATATTACATTCTGAAATGTATTATTTCAATTCTGACCAAACTTTTCATATATTTTTATACATCTATATTCATGATCAATAAGAGTAGAATTTTGTATATTCTGTTAATTTGAAAAATAATGCATTTCCTTGAAAAGGTAAAACATTTTATTAGCATAATTGGTATGAGTTTGTATATATTAAAACATATAAATCTATTTTATTATTTTCCTTTGCTCCATAATATAAGCTTCAGTGAATATGCTATATGTTCATGAGCACTTTGCTTCTTTAATATTATTCACTGTTGTAAAATCACTGCTATAAATATGTTCATAAGCTTTATATGTATAAAATTTCTCTGATCTACATAATTGTGATGTTTGGGCTCATTTGTCAACTTGGCCAGGTATTGTGTCTAGTAGATTGATCAAGTAAGCACTGGACTAATTGTTATTGTGAAGACACTTTGTGGACTTAACTCATTAGTAAGTTGAATGCATCGATGGCTGATTACATCTACAATCAAATAGAAGTTTACCATCAGCAAAGAGAGAAATTTCCTCCAATCAGTTGAAGGCCTGAAAAGGAGAAGTGATGATTTCAGCATTCAGAAGAGAATTTTCATCTCTACTTCAGCCAGCCAGCAAACCTTGGAGGAATTCACCAAGGACCTTCATTGGAGTTCCTGGCTTACAGCCTGCCTTGTGGAATTTGGACTTGTATACCCCCACAGTTGCATGAGAAAATTTTTTAAAATCTCCTAATATTTATCAATATCTCCTGTCAGTTCTGTTTCCCTAGAGAACCCTGACTAAACAATAATAGAAAAATAATTTCAAATTCTGAGTGCATGCATGCTAAAATATATTTTTTAAAATTACTAAATATTTATCTAACATTATTCAGATTCTTAAAGCAGTTAGGTTTTTTTTTTCCTGGAGCATTGCAAAATCTAGCACTGTTGGATTGTTTAAAGTTTTATTCCTACAGTAATTAGTTAATAAAGCTTCAAAGTTTTGTTTGCTATTTTCCTGAATATAGTCCAATGATAACCAAATATTTATACCATTGCAATCATTGTAGAAATATAAAATTGAACATGGATTTTTGAATTTAAAATCCTATCACATGTAGATTTTGCTGCTACAGGATATTGGTTACTATCAAATATATATATACATATATATAAATTTATAGTAGACTATTTTTAAAGCAGTTTTAGATTCACAGAAGAATTACAGCTCAGAAAGTTAAAGAGTCCTTTATATTTCTTTCCCCTCTACAGTTTCCTCTATTATTAATCTCTTGCATTAGTGTAGTACATTTGTTACAATTGATGAAAGAATGTTGTTACATTATTATTAAATAAAGTTCATACTTTACATTAGGGTTCACTCTTTGTGTTGTACAGTTTTATGCACTTTGACAAATGCATAAGGTCATGTATCCACCATTATAGTATGGTTTACAGTATAGTTTCATTGCCCTAAAAATGCCCTGCGCTGGATCTATTCATACCTTACCCTGAACCCATGGCAACCACTGATGTTTTTACTCTCTGTAGTTTTGCCTTTTCCATTATATCATGTAGTTGTAATAATACCAAATGTAGCCTTTATATACTGGTTTCTTTCACTTAGCAATATGCATTTAAGATAATTTTCTTTTATCACTGAATAATATTCAGTTGTAAGGATGTGCCCCTATTTACTTCTCCATTCATTTACTGAAGGTCATTTAGATAATTCCCATTTCTGGCAGTCATGAATAAAATTGCTTCATAAATCTTTTTGTGCAGATTTTTTCATGGACACATGTTTACAGCTTATTTCAGTACACACTTAGAGCATGATTGCTTTATCAAATGGTAAGCCTATGTTTATAAGTACAACTCAATTAGTGTAACAAACAGCAAGGTTAGTGAGGAAGCCAAGAGATCATGATCCATAAGGTTTTTTTCTTAAGTGTTTAATAGAATATACCTTCCTAGTTCAAACTAGATTGACAACCAACCGGAGTGTTACTTAAAATATACAAACATAAAAGACCAAAATTGGAAGTGCAGAAGGAAGAGGGCAGTTAACTCAAAGAAAGAGTAAAAATCCTTTACTCAGTTCCTAGACCTGCCAATTTCATTTACAAAACACATTTGCATGAAAGGTACATGAATGTATTTCCCACAGTGCCAGAGGTTCTATATAGTTTCCCAATAACATGGAATCCCAAAAAACTTTGCTTCTAAATAGATTTGTCACAACAGTGTCTAACACTAAGACCCCAATATGATATTCTGCCTTAATTGAACTATCTCATCATTTGGTGACAATTATGCTATATTCTTTCCTGGAAAGATCAGCAGTTTATCTTTATAAGGATAGATATCAATTCCATGTATGAGTCTTTATTTCCTACCCAATGAGCATCAATGAGCACCACTAATGTGTGGGGGCCATGAAATGTTTGATTTACTGCCATAGAATCTTATGCAACATAAGATTTCTCAAGGGATATATTTCAGAGTTCCAGGTGTTGTTCCCTTAGGTATAGGTAAATATTTGGATAAATATAAAGGACAGTATTATAGAATTTTTTCATTTGTAACATTCTTTTACTTCTTATATAGCTTAAAATTCAAATGCATCAAAAACTCTCATAGACCTTTGTTAAAAGTCAAGCAATGTACAAACATGTGACTTGTAACAAGAACAGCCTAAAAGGGGAGGTACACAGGGATATAGGAACAAAGTTTATGTAGGCTATTGTTTTTAAGTTGTTATCAATACGAACCAAATTCTAACATATTTATGATGTTGAATATAATCCAATGGTAACCAAATAAGATCTCTAGAAGTTTACACAAAAGGAAATAAGAAATAATTCAAAATGGCTCATTACTGATGATCATCTAAACAAAGAAGAAGAATGTAATGGAGGAAAGGGGAAGAAAAGATGTAAGAAATGCAAACAAAATAATTAGTAAAATTGCAGTGGACAATTTTGCCTTATCAGTAATTACCTTAACTGGAAATGGATTAAACTCTCTAATAAAAAGGAAAGAACTGACACAATGGATAAAGGAACATCATCTAACTATATGCTAGTTACAAAAACTCATCTTAGATCCAAACACACAAAAAACTTGAAAATGAAGATGGAAAAAATATTCCATGCATACAGTAATCCAAAGAGAATTGGCTGGCTGTACTAATGTCAGAAAAAATATATACTTTCAGTCAAAATCTTTTATAAGAGACAAAGAAGGAGAGTACATATTGATAAAAAGGTCAAATCACCAGAAAGACATAGCAATATATTTTTATACACATATATTATAAACATATGTGCAGCTATAATAAAATAAGGGCCCAAAAATATAGGAAGCAAATATTGACAGAAATGAAGTGAGAAAGAGACAGTTTTGCAGTAATAGTTGGAGGTTTCAATATTCCACTTTAAATGATGGATAGAAAACAAATACAAGACTCAACACCATAAATGGCTTAGATCTAACAGAAATATCTACTACAATCCATCCTATAACAGCAGAATACACATTGTTCTCAAGTGCACATGGTTCATTTTCTATGATAGACCATATCTTAGACTACAAGACAAATCTCAATTAAATAAAAATATTGAAATCATGCAAAGTCACTTTTCTGATCATGATAGAATGAAACTAGAAAATAATAACAATAGGAAAACTGGAAAATTTATATATATATAAAAGAACACGTCCTTTTTCATAATGTTTTTAAAATTTTTAAAATTTTTTTAACAATTTATTTTTAGAGAAGTTTTAAATTACAGAAAAGTTACGTTGAAAGTATGGTGGGTTCCCATATAACCCATCCCTTTCCCCTCCAACATTTTCCCTATTAAGAATATCTTAAATTAGTGTGGTACTTTTGTTTCAACTGATAAACCAAAATTAAAGAACTGCTGATAATCAAGGTCTAGGGTTTCCATTATGGCTTACATGGCACTGTGCAGTTTTATAGACTTTTTTCTAATTTATTTTTAATTTTTTAAACATCAATTTATAATTTTTTTGTATTTTATTGGTTATTTTTTAAATTATTATTTCATTTTCTTATTAATTTTATTTGGTTATTTTGTTGGCTTCATTCTTTTAAACAAATCAATTTTATTGCTAAATATTAATAAAGCATACAATTCATGCAAAGTGTACAATCAATGATATTTGGTATAATCACATAGTTGTGCATTTAACAACTTTAATCATTATTAGAGTATTTTCATTATTTCAATAATGATATTAAACAAAAAAGAGACAAACAAACACACAATAAAATTCTTCACATCACAATCTCTCTCTGTTTCCCCTGCCGTATATAGCTGGAGTTTCTGGCTATTCTTACAAAATTATTTATGTGTTGATTAAGAAGTTTTATTGAGATATACTCACATACCATATGATCTATCCAAAGTGTGTAATCAATGGCTTTTATTATAATCACAGTTTTGTGCATTCATCATCTAAAATTTTAGAATCTGTAGCAGTTTGATATTGTTTATGAATTCCAAAAATAGATATTGGATTATGTTTGTGAACAGATCTGTCCCTCTGGGTATGTTAGATTATATGGATTCAGAGGTTTCACTTTTACTTGATTAAATAATGATTAAGGCTTTGATTGGGCCACATCAGTAGGACATTGGGTCCCCACCACTTGGTGGCAGGGACTTACAGAGAAACCACACGGCAGAGAAGGGAGGTAAGAGTTTTGGAGCTGGAGCCCCAGGAAGTAAACACACAGGAGAAGAACACAGGAAGAGAGAAGGTTCTGTTACACACAGGGCAGAGGCTCTGGGAAGAGAGGTGAGCCTTTTCCCTGATAGTTTACAGCTGACCTTGTGGAGAGGGCAGAGTTGTTGAGCCAAGAGAGACTCGAGCCCGAGGAGAGAGACGAGACTTAACCTGGCCTACAACTGATATTGGAAGAAGCTGGGACCACAGACCTTAAGAGGAAGAGGAAGGCTGAACATTAGCTGCCATCTTGCTCCAACAAGTGGCAATAGACCTTTTTGAGGGAAGTAACTTACACTTTATGGCCTGGTAATGGTGAGCTTCTACATCAAATAAATACCCTTTATAAAAGCCAACAGCTTTCTGGCACTTTGCATCAGCACTCCTTTGGCTGACTAATACAAATAGTTTCTGGTTTTGGTTGTTTCTGATGAGATGCCATCCATTAATCATATTGTTTTTCTATTTTTAAAACATATAATAATTTGTTACTATTTTTTCTCTCTTGCTTCTTTCAATATGTTTGCTTGTTAAAGCCTTTTAAGCACTGTCTCAGTTATTTGAGTAGGTGTGATTTTCATTCTAATTATCCTGCATTGGATTTAATGAACCTCTGAATTAGTCTTTCTTATTCTAGTTCACTAAAACTATCTAATCTTGGATGCCATGTAAGTTTTAGAAAATACCATTTATTGGCAAAAAGTAATGACTATAAATACAAGATAATACAATAATTTCTGAAAGGTGTAGCTGGGCAATTTTATAATAAAAAAAATGAACAAATTTTTTTCAGGGCTGTTCATACTTTTTTTAACTTTTTGAAGATTGTACTAATTAGTATATTTTATTAATTTTTATTTGCAAACCCTCTATACACATTGTTTTAGTTTCCCAGGCTGCTTAAGCAAATACCATGATATTGTTCAGCTTAACAGTGGGAATTTATTTGTTTGTGGTTTTAAGGCTAGGAAAATGTCCAAGTCAAGGCATCATCAAAGTGATGCTTTCTTCCCAAAGACCATGATAATCAGGGGCTGACTACTAGTGATCCTTGGTTCTTTTGTCACATTGCAAGGCACATGGCAGAATATCCTGGTTTCTTCCTTCTCTTCCAAGTTCCATTTAAGATTCTTGCTACTTTTAGCTTTCTCTTCATGTGAATTTCATTCTCTTATTGTAATGGTTTCAGAGTTTTATTTAATTGTGAATTCCAAAAATATAAATTGGATTATTCTTGTAAACTAATCTGTTCATCTGGGCATGATTAAGTTATGATTAGGGTGGGACATTGAGTCCCACCCCTCGGTGGGTGTGGTCTCAAGTATAAAGGCTAGGCAGTAGATCTGAGTTGCAGAGATTGAGAGAAGCAGGTTTGAGAAGCAGTTTTGATGTTGGAGTGAGCCGTTCGCCCGATAGTCTACAGCTGGCCTTGTGGAGAGACACAACGCATAGAAAGCCTCATGGTCTACAGCTGAACTCGTGAAGGAAACAGAAGCTAAGCCCGGAGAGAAATGCAGCCCCGGGAACAGAGGAACCCGGAAGCCTGAACCCTGGAGACATCGGCAGCCATCTTACTCTAACACGTGGACTTTGGTATGGGAAGAAATTTATGCTTTGTGGCCTGGTAACTGTAAGCTTCTACCCCAAATAAATACCCTTTATAAAGACTGACCAATCTTTGGTATATTTCAAAAGG
>PVKH010028783.1:0-12788 GCA_004027955.1 Chaetophractus vellerosus | reverse complement strand
CTTTTTTTTTAACCTTTTTCTGTTACATATCCCCACCCCCTTCTGCTTGCTCTTGCTGTGTCCATTCTTCTGTGTTCTTCTATGTCTGCTTCTTGTCTCCCCTGTCTTTGCAGCTACGCACCGAGTCGGCCCTCCGCGCAGGTGGCTCGCCCTGCTCGTGGGTGGCTCCATTCCGTTTCATGGGCGGCTCAGCTCCGTGTTTTGTGGGCAGCACAGCTCCATGTTTTGCAGGCTGCTCAGCTCCGTGATTCGTGGGTGGCAGCTCCGTGTTTCATGGGTGACTTGCCATGCCCGTGGCGGCTCCACCCTGCCCGTGGCGGCTTTTTTTGCCTTGTCCACAGCAGCTTTGCCTCGCCCATGGCGGCTTGCCTTTCTCAAGGCCGTCTGCCTGCTCAGAGAGGCCCCTGGGAACTGAACCCGGGGCCTCCCAAGTGGTATACTGGTGCCCTTATCCACTAGGCTATACAGCTGGCACCTGTTCTTATTTTCTTTTTTCCTCTCTTCCAAGTTTTTTAATTGGATTTTAATTTGGGTCTGTTGTCCCATGGACACATTTTAATTTATGATATGACTATTTCTTCCATTTATATCTGGTGGCCAGTAATCTCTTTTTTCATGCCTTCTTATTTTTTAACTATTTTTGTTTTTAATTTATGAATGTCCAACTCAAGGTGCTGTTTCACATATCTGAGTGCTCATCTGAGAATTCTTGATTAAATTTGGTATATTGCAATACAAGTTTCTTCTGCTTTGTTTTTATTTGGTTGGGGAAATTTTCATCTGATAATCTGTTCTTGTTTACTTTTTTCTGTTTCTTTTCTTCTAACTTTGAATACACTTATCTCTTCTTGGCTGTTAATTTTAAAAATTCAGGATGGATTGCAAATTTTCCAATTCAAAGGTACTCTGTCAGTGTATAAAAGTATAGATTACTAATAAGCAAAGTGAATAAACCATACTTTTGATTGTGGGGACTACAACTAGCATTTTTGAAAATATGTAGGTTACAAATTTGCATATAGCCTCTCATTATTTGCTCCTGTAAGAAATTATTCAAGGGAAACTAATTTTAAATAATAGTTCAAGTACATATGTAGTAATTAAAGGAAATAGTATTTTCTTTATTGATTATGGAAATCAATAGATTTTGTGAAATGAAAAATTTTATTTATATGCATTGTGAGTTTTTATAAAGTGAGTTTTAAGTAACCTCTTTCATTTTTTCCCAGAAAATTGAACTGAAAAACTCAAAAAACTTGGATTCAGAGAAAACAGTTGGTAACCCTTAAGAATTATCAGAAACCTATTTCATGTTTCTTTTTTCCTTAGCTAGTCTAAGAGACGTACATAAGAATACTATGCACTTAAGGATTTACATCTCTGCTTCAATGCAGTATATTAAGTGTAAACTGAAGTTCTTTTTCCTGAAGTATAGAATGCCAGGCCAGAACGTAGTCTTCTGCCATTGTTTTATGAAATGCTGCACTACTTTTGAGTGCAGTAGCAGAATGCATTACTTCTTGGTATTTCTCCCAGTTTTCTTTAGTATTTTCAAGCAAATAAGAAAGACTATCAGGGCAACTATTACATGTATAAGTGAGTGTAGCAGTTTGGCATTATTTACGAATTCCAAAAATAGATATTGGATTATGTTTGTGAACTGGTCTTTTCCTCTGGGAATATTAGGTTATATTGGATTCAAAAGTTTCACTTTTGCTTGATTAAATAATGATTAAGGCTTTGGTTGGGCCATGTCAGTAGGAAAACCACACAGCAGAGAAGAGGAATTTTGATGCTGAAGTTTTGAGCTAGAGCTCAGGAAGTAAACACACAGGAGAAGAACACAGAAGAATAGATAGAGCTCCACAGACAGCAGAGACCGTGGAAAGAGATGAACCATCTGCCTGATCGTCTACAGCTGACCTTGTGGGGAGAAGAAAGCCTGAGCCCAGAGAGAATTGAGCTCCAGGGAAAGAGATAAAGTCTAAAGAGCCTGATGAACTACAGCTGATATTGGAAGAACCTGGGCTCATGCAGCCTTAAGAGGAAGAGGCAGCTGTCTTGCTCTAACACGTGGCAACAGATTTTGATGAGGGAAGTAACTTAAACGTTATGGCCTGGTAACTGTAAGCTTCTACCTCAAATAAATACCCTTTATAAAAGCCAACCATTTTCTGGTATTTTGCATCAGCACCCCTTTGGCTGACTAATACAGTGAGATATATGGTCATATTTATATTCTTGCTGCCAAAGATGTAAAGTTTATACATTTATTATTTTAATTTTTTTTTGTTTGTAGGAAATAAACTGTCACTTTACTTATATATCTGACACTAAACAAAGAAAAATGTATCTTCTGTGAACAGGAGAATGCTTATTCATTTTTTTCATTCAATATTTCACTTACTTTTTAATATTTCATTTAATTACTAGGTAGTGGTTGCCTACATGGTACCAGGCAGCCTTCATGGTACTAGAAATAGAAATGAATAAGCCACAGTCCCTATCTTCAATAAACTAACTTTATTAGAGAAGTCAGCTAAGGGACCCTAATTCTATTGCAGAGTGAAAAGAGATGTCAGTGGTATGATTGCTAAGACAAAGGAACTGAGGAGAAGCTTCCAACTTAACCTGGACGGTTCAGGAAAATTCTCTAAGAAAAAGTGGTATATGATATTTACACAGTGATATTGATTTTGTCATCAGCATGATCTGAGGCTTATTGAGACATTATCATTTCATGAAATTCTTTCAACAACAAAATGCTATCCCTTTTTCTCTTATTTCAGGCGGAATTTCTAATTGCCCACTTTCCATGCTATAGTATGATGTGTAATAAATGAGAATTGAGAGGAAGAATTATAATTACAATGCAATATAGTCTATCCATGTTCCCAGATATACTTAACAATTGAAGATAAAAATGATTGAGCATTTAATGATACTTTTATTTTTCATTTGGGTGATAAATAATTTCATACATGGTCAATAGAAAGGTAACTCAGCAAAGGCAGTGTTTATAACAAAATACTATTCACTGCATTTAAACCTCAAAAATCACAGAAAAATAACTGAAACTGAAATATAACATTCAGATTAATTGTTATAATGGATTTTTTGGTGCTTTGGAAATTTCATATCAATTCTTGTCTCTGGCTTTAAAGCTTCTTATTTATTTGAAAATACTGGTATCTCTACACTATTTTTTTTGTTTTTAGTTTTTTATTAGAGAACTTGTAGTTTTACAGAAAAATCATGTAGAAAATAGAATCCCCATATACCCCCTTCACACAAATGTTGTTATTATTAATAATTTGCATTAGTGTAGTAACTTTGTAAAATTGATGTAACAATATTATTATAATTATGCTATTAAATATAGTTAAGTTTATCATTAGGGTTTACAGTAGGGTTTAAAAATTTTTTTATTTAGTGATATATATACAACCTAAAATTTCCTTTTAGCCATATTTAAATATGTAAATCAGTGGCATTAATTACATTCACAGTACTGTGCTTCCATCACCACCATCCATTACCAAACTTTACAATTACTGCAGACAGAAACTTTATTCCTACTAAGCATTAACTCTCCATTCCCTACTCCTGGTAAACTGTATTCTGGTTCCTGACTCTATAAATTTTCTTAATTTGAACATTTCATATGAGTGAGATCACATAATATTTGTCCTTTTGCATCTAGCTTATTTCATTCAACATGATGTCTTCAAGTTTCATCCATGTTGCTACATGTATCAGGACTGCTTTCCTTTTAATGGCTGAATAATATTTCATTGAATTTATATGACTCATTTTGTTTATCTATTCATGTGTTGATGTCCACTTGGGATGTATCCATCTTTTGGCAATTGTAAATAATACAGCTATGAACCTCAGTGTGCATCAGAAATATATTTTCAAATCCTTGCTTTCAATTATTTGGGGTATATACCTAGAAGAGGGATTTCTGGGTTATATGATAATTCTCTACTTTGCTTTCTGAGGAATTACTAAACTGTTTTCAACAGTGACTGTGCCATTTTACACTCATACCAAACATGAATGAGGGTTTCTATTTCTCCATGTCCTCTCTAATACTTGTCATTTTATGGCCTTTTTCCATTTAAAAATAATAGTCATTCTAATGGATGTGAAGGACTATTTCATTGTAGTTTTGATTTGAATTTCCTGAATGGCTAATGATGTTGAACATATGTTCATATGCTTATTGGCCATTTGTATATCTTCCTTGGATAATGTATATTCTAGTCTTTCGCCCATTTTTTCATTGGGTTGTTTGATGTTTTGTTGTTGAGTTACAGGTTTCTTTATATATTCTGGATATTGAACACTTAGCAGATATGTGATTTCCAAATATTTTCTCCCATCGTGTAAGTTGTCATTTTACAGTCATGATGAAGACCTTTGATGCACAGAAATTTTTAATTTTGATGAAGTCCCATTTATCTATTTTTTTCTTTTATTTCTCATGCTTTGGTATAAAGTATAAGAAACCAATGCCTAGCACAAGGTTCTGAAGATGCTTCTCTATATTTTCTTCTAGGAGTTTTATACTTCTGGCTCTTATAATTATGTCTTTGATCTATCTTGAGTTAATTTCTTATATGGTGTTAGATAAGTGTCCTCCTTCATTCTTTTGCATATGGATATCCAGTTTTTCCAGCACCATTTGTAGGAGAAACTATTCTTTCCCAATTGAGTGGATTTGTCAGCCTTGTCAATAATCACTTGGCCATAGAATTGAGGGTTTATGACCTCTCAATCCAACTCCTCTGACTGTATGTCTGTTTTTGTACTAGTACCATGTATTTTATTTTTAAAGGAAGTACCAGAGATTTAACCCAGGACCTCATTCATGAGAAGCAGGTGCTCAACCATTGAGCTATGTTCGCTCCCCTATGTAGGTTTTGTATATGTGTGTGGGAAATAAAATATTTTATTTAAAATAGCATCAAAATGAATAAAATAACTAAGAATACATTTAACAAAAGAGGTAGAGGCTGTGCCATGGTATCTAAACCCCTTCTCAATCAGAAACAGAGTAGACATCACCATCCTAAAGTCCTCAAGATAGAGTAATGAGCAGACATGGGGGATGAATGTAACTATGGGCTAAAGTAGACATATTGTTCTAGCAATGGAAGATCTTGTAACATTGATATAAAGACAGTGGAAACAAGAGGTTCTGAGGGAAGGGAGAGAGAAGAATGGATGCAACATAGGGCATTTTGGGGACAATGGAATTGTTTTTGAATGACATTGCTATAACAGATATAGGCCATTATACACTTTGTCAAAACCTATAAAAATGTGCGGTTCAAAGTGTAAACTGTAATGTAAACTATTGGCCATGGTTAGTAGCAATGCTTCGATATGTTCATCAATTGTCACAAATGTACCACATTAATGAAAAATGTTAATGGGGAGAAGTGTGGGAGGAGGAGGGGTGGGGTGTATGAAAATACCCCTATATTTTCAATATATCATTTATGTAGCCTAAAGAGTCTTTAAAAATAAAATAAAATAAAATAAAATAAAATAAAATAAAATAAAATAAAAAGAGGTAGATGATATGCACACTGAAAACTAAAAAAAAATTATTGAAAGAAATTAAAAACTAGATTAATAGAAAGGCACCCCATGTTTATGGATTAGAAGACCTAATATTAAAACAGCAATATTCCCAAATTGATCTACTGGTATAATGCAATGATTATGAAAATCTCATGGGGTTTTTTGTCTTTGCATTGTTCCACAAGGTTAAATACTGGCTGAGCAGGTCCATTCCCATCATGGGAAAAGGAATATTTTCAACTGAAGCAGCCAGGTAGAAGTATCTTTTAGAAATACTGAACTAATTTTAATATTAAGCAAGGAATTACCCATTTGATTAATTCTTCTCCCAAACCAGTAACTCTAGGGTTGGTCATCTTAGGAATGAGTGCTGCCTAGAATTAAGGAAATGTGGGTACCTCTGCCCAACAAAGCTAACCAGGCTTGTTTATTCTTGGGAGCTCCCATTATACTTACTGTGATAAAAGGGTGATTACCAGAAGGGGCACCTTCTCCAACACAGTCTCCTTATGTGGCAATAGTGGGGAGGTCCTTTCCACTGAGGGAGATCAGGGCAGGTACCGAAGACAAGGATGTTTCCAAGGGGGAAGCTGGTCTTGGATTGTAACTAACACTAGTAAATACTGTAATTACTCCACCGAATTTACCAGATATCATCCAATAATGGACCACTTTGCCCCTCAGAATCGAATATAAGCTCATTTGTTCATTCTGGGTTTCAAAAGTAGTGGCTTAGCTGTAGGTGGGTTGTTTGCCCTTAGGGGGGACAGCATCACTGCTGAAAGTAATTTTTTAAAGCTAGATAGGGTGTTGTTTGTTGAATTAACAGGCAACACTTGAATCTGAGTTTGTGTTTCATAGCCTCAAGGGCATCCATGAGTTCTTTAATTGTTTTAACAATAGCCATCATTGCGAGTAAAGAAGACATATTTTTCAGGATCCTCCCCTCTAAGTGGAAAGAAATGGTTTCAAGACTTAATTCATCCTCCTCCAGACTTTCAAAGTTATCATGCCACCTATCATCTGTTGCCTTATTAGCTCCTCCACCATTCCCAGTGGATAGAAGAAATCTTTGGCCTTGGCTAAAGTTTTCCATTGACAGTCTCCCTTTGTTCTCATAAGACCTAACATAGGGAGGGCATCCTTCCAAGTAAAAAAATCCACATCAACTAGTTATTTATTGACTGAGGTCCACATTCTTCTCCATGGGCCATGACCAATTTCACCACCAATAGTGCATGATCCTTTACCAGGAACACCATTTTTATATTCTGTGCTATAGTGGAGATCTCTTCTTGCCAACTATATTATATTAAACATGGCTCTCCCTTATCATTTGGTTCTTTTTTTAAAATTTTTAACAAATCAATCTTATTGATATATATTGATAAAACATAAATCCATCCAAAGCGCATTATAGTGCACTATACCAGTCAATTGTGTTTGGCATAATTACATAGTTGTGCAAATTCAGAAGACCCCTATCTCACACTTTATAAAAAATTAACTCAAAATGGATCAAGGTACTAAATATAAAAGTGACAACCATAAAACCCCTAGAAGAAAACATAGGAAAACACCTTCAAGGCGTTGTGGTAGGTGGTAGTTTCTTAAATCTTACACCCAAAGCACTAGCAACAAAATATAAAATAGATAAATAGGACCTCCTCAAAATTAAACACTTCACACCTCAGAGGACTTTGTCAAAAGGCTGAAAAGGTAGCCAACTCAATGGGAGAAAATATTTGGCAATCACATACCCGATAAGGTTTTAATATCCATAATATATGAAGAGATTGTACAACTCAACAATAAAAAGACAAACTATCCAATGAAAAATTAGAAAAGACAATTGTCCAAAGAAGAAATGCAAATGGCAAAGAAACACATGAAAATTTTCAATATCACTAATGGTTAGGGAAATGCAAATCAAAACTACAATGAGATATCATTTCACACCTGTTATACTGGCCACTATTAAAAAGTTGGTAAACTGTAAATGTTGGAGAGAATGTGGAGAGATAGGAACAGCTATTCACTGTTGGTGGGATTGTAGAATGGTACTGCCATTGTGGAGGACAGTTTGGCAGTTCCTAAGGAAGTTGAATATAGACTTGCCATGTGAGCCATCAATACCATTGCTAGATATATACCCAGAAGAAATGAGAGCAGTGACATGAATAGACAGCTGCACACCAATGTTCATAACCATGGTATTCAGGATCACCAAAAACTGGAAACAACAAAGGTGTCCATCAACCCATGAATGGATAAGCAAATTGTGGTATATACACACAATGGAATATTATGCAGCTGTAAGAAGAAAGGAAGTCATGAACCATATGACAACATGGATGAACCTGGAGGGCATGAGTGAAGCACGCCAGGCACTAAAGTTTATAAATACTGTATAATTGCACTATTATGAACTAAATTTATTATGTAATATCATGGAATTAATAATTAGAATATAGGTCACCAAAAAATGGAATGAGGGTAGAGAATGGAAAGCTGATGGTTAATCTGTGCAGAAATGGCTAAAAGGTTGTTTGTAAATCTTTGGAAATGAATGGAAATGGTGAGAGCATAACATGCTGTTTGTGACTAACAAAGCTATTGTATGGGTGTGACAGTGGTTGAAAGGGAAAGCCCAAGGACATTTATATTACTAGAAGGGAATATAAAAATATAACACGGGAGTGTATAACATAGTGAAACCTCATGTAAAATATGAATATGAGTGATATTGCATATATGACAGTTTTTACAAAATATAAATACAAATAAGCTAGCGAGAAGGAAACAGAAAAGCAGCTATGTATGGCAGAGGAAGCATAGGGAGATTGAGAGGTGATGGGTTTTGTTCATTCGTTTGGTTGGGTTTTGTTTTTTAGTATTATTATTATTACTGTAATAATGAAAATGCCCTATGGAGTTCTGTTTGCTGTGGTTTTGTAATGAGTTTTAAGATTGGGAAATGTGAGTCCTCCAACTTTGTTTTTCAAGATGGCTTTGGCTATTCAGGGCTCCTTATCCTTTCACATAAATTGGATGTTTGTCTTTTTCCATCTCTGCAAAGAAGGCTTATGGAATTTTGATTGGGATTTCATTGGATATATAAATTGCATTGGGTAGAATTAACATCTTAACAATATTTAATCTTCCAATACATGAACATGGAATGCCCTTCTATTCCCTTAGGTCTTCTTTGATTTCTTTTAACAATGTTTAATAGTTTTCCATGTACATGTCTTTTACAAACTTGTTTAAATTACTAGATATTTGATTCTTTTGGTTGCTATTGTAAATGGATTTTTCCCTTGATTTCCACATCAGATTGTATGTTCAGAAACTCTTCTGATGTTTGCATGTTGATCTTGTGCACACTACATTGCTGAATGTGTTTATTAGCTCTAGTAGCTTTGATGTATTTTTTTCCACAGCTTTCACTATATTGGAACATGTCATCTGCAAATGGAACATGTCATCCTTTAGAATTTGCATAAATTTTATTTACTTTTCTTGCCTAATTGTTCTGGCTAGAACTTCCATTAAAATGTTGAATAATAGTGGTTACAGGGAACATCCTTTTCTTCTTCCTGATTTTAGAGGGAAAGTTTTCATTCTTTTAACATTGTGTAAGATGTTAGCTGTGGTTTTTTCATATATGCCCTTTTAATGTTGAGGAAATTTCCTTCGGCACCTAGTTTTATAAGTGTTTTTATTAAGAACACATGCTGGATTTTGTCAAATGAGATTATCATGTGTTTTTTCCTTTGATTCTATTAATGTGGTGTATTAGATTAATTTATTTTTTTATGATGAACCACACTGGCAAATCTAGGATAAATCCCACTGTATCATGATGTCTAATTTTTTTAGCATGCTATTGGATTCAGTTTTCTAGTATTTTTTGAAGATGTTTGCATCTGTATTCTTAAGGGAAATTAGCTTGCAATTTTCTTTTCTTTGGTATCATTATTTGACTTTGGTATGAAGGTGGTATTGGCCTCATTGAATGAGTTAGGGAGTGTCCCCTCCTCTCCAATTTTTTGGAAGAGTTTGAGTGAAATTGGTATTTATTCTTCTTGGACTGTTTGGTAAAGTTCACCACTGAAGCCTGGACTTTTCTTTCTTTGGAGGTTTTTGGTTACTTGTTCAATATCTTTACTTATTGTCTGTTGAGATGTTCTATTTCTTATTGAGTCAGTAAAGGCAGTTTGTGTGTTCTAAGAATTTTTCCATTTCATCTAGGTTATGTAATTTGGTGGCATAAATTTGTCCATGGTATCTTCAGATAATCTTTTTTATTTCTGTGGAGTCAGTAGTAATATCCTCATTTCATTTCTGATTTTAGTTATTTGCACCTTCTCTCTTTCTCTCTCATTTTTTTTCCTTTGTCCATCTAGCTAAAAGTTTATCGATTTTACCAAACTTTTTAAGAAACCAATTTTTGAGGAATAGACCAGTTTACAAACATAATTCTTCTCTTTTTTGGGGTTCATAAATCTCAGTTATCCCTTCTTTCTGCATAATCTTCAAGCTCTCTCTCTTCTGTATCTTTCCTTTTCGCTTGTAAACATGCTTATATCTTTTCTATGCTAACAACAACAGCAAAAAATACAATAAGACCTCTTAGCACACTTTATAATTAAGTTTCTTCTCTTACATTCCCACAAATCTCATCTTCTTTTGCTTTCTCATAACAATGTGACTAAATTCGTTGATGAACACTACATTGCCCAATCCTATATGATAAAAATGAAACTCTCTTGTAATTGACATTTTGATCACTTTATCCATTAAATGCAGTTTCTTTTCCTGGTACTTTATTACTTGGTTTCCATGACAACTTCAGGTGAATCCCTGGAGAATTCTTCTAATTCTACCCATCTGTGGCAGTTTGAGATTATTTATGAACCCCAAAAAAGAGAAGAATTCTGTTTGTAAACTGGTCTATTCCTCTGGGTAAGATACCCTTTGTTTGTATTAAATTCAAAGGTTTTAAATTTACTTAATTAAATCAGTTTAGGGCTTTTGATGGTCGGAGGGGGCTGTGTTGAGTCTCCACCCCTTTGGTGGGCTGAAAAATGGACACACACACACACACACACACACACACACAAGAAAATACATAGGAAGAGAGAGCTCCATAGATGACAGAGGAGAGAAGGCTCAAACAGCTAAAGCCTGGGGGAAGATAAGCTATTCATCTGATAGTTCACAGTTGAAGAAAACAGAGCAGCTGTGCCCAGAAAGTATGGAGCCATATGTTGGCCTACAGGTGAGATCAAAGGAAGATGGACCCAAAGAGCCTTGAGAGGAAGAAGGAATGAGACACCAAGCAGAGATTACCTGCCATCTTGTTTCAACACGTGGTAATAGACTTTGGTGAGAAAGTACCTCTATGGTATCTTGAGTTGGGCTCTTTAGAAACTGTAAGCTTTTTCCCCAAATAAATGCCCTTTTTAAAAGCCAAAAGATTTCTGGTATTTTGCATCAGCATCCCTTTGGCTCACCAATACACTATCTTTTACGCCATGTCTTTCATTTCCCAAGATACAAGAATAATATAACTAAAATTCAAATCTTACGATATCATTCAATTCAGGGACTTCCGTCATCTGAAGGGTAAAATTCTAACGCCTTAAAATAGAAGGACAAAGTCCCCTTCATTTGACCCTGACACTGTCTCCAGCTTCAACTGCTTATTTTCCTTATATTTATGACTCCTAACTTTTGGTGCTACCAGAGTTTTATCTTTGATCTACTGATTTCCTAGGTTAGCCACTCTCCTAAATGACATAATCTGCTTTTAGTATTTAACCTCTCTCCTAATCACTTCACAGACATTTCACACTGGTTAGGTCAAAACTGAAATAATTCCCTTCCATCTAAATCCGTTCCCTTTGGTTCATTTTGTTACTATCATAACAATCAAGTCAAGTTACTGTTAAAGCAAAGAAACCCGAAATTAAATACAACAAAGATTTTTTTTCCAAGAATGTCATAACTCAATACAGATCAGTAGAGGGGCTTTGCTGATTAAGGATGCAAGCTCCTTTACCAAGTGCTCTGCCTTCCCCTAGGTTCTTGAAAATTCTCTCAAAAACCTCTGCATCCAGAGGAGTGAGGGAAATGACTGTGGAGGATTGCAAGAGAAGATTTTAAGGAGTGAGATGAGAAGTCACAAATAACATTTCTAACCGTTTTACACTGGCCAGGACACAGGATAAGACCCACTTTAACAACAAAGCATGCTGGGAAATGAAGTCTAGCTATGAGCTCAGGTGGAGAAAGAAAAGAATTTGGTGAATGCATGCATTGTCTCTGCCATAACTGCTGCACACCAAATAGTATATCTTCTTTAGCTTTCTAAGTTTCTCTCAAATCTGTTATTACCCCTATCCTTAACTAAGACTATTCTCGTGAGTCAGACTCTTATCATTTCTCAGGTGACCCACTGAAATAACTTGCTTTTATATTTAACCTTTCTATTAACTACACAGCTATAGGGATAATCAAAGTAAAATGCAATTTTTACCTTATAAAATTTCCCTGCTTAAATACCATAAATATAGAAGAGAAAGACAATGTCCTCCTGAAGCAAACTCTGCCTAACCCACCAGCCTCAACTCTGGTTTCTCCTTGCTTTCCTTTTAATGCTTGACCAAGGGTGAAACTCTTCTGGTACACTGAACATGCTACATTCAGTGTCTGCTCATTTTTTTCCTCACCTGGAAAACCTTTCCCCTCCCCTCTCCAATTTACCTTTAATTAATATACCTTTAATCAGATATTATCTCCTCCTCCCTTCTATGATCCCTTAGGATGAATTAGGTAACTCTCATCAATCTTGCCAATGGTACCTTGTTAATCAATGATTTACTTCATTCTATACAATAATACATTCACGTGCCCAAATAACCAGTTAAACTGAGATTCATGAAAGCAAATGTCTGTGTCTTACTTGCTTTTCATTCCTAGCTCTAGCAGAATGCTTGTCAAATAACCATTTCTAAATATTGTTAAATAAGCAAACTACCTCTAAGCAAGTAGAGGTAGAACATCAGTTTCTTTGCTTGTGTTCCTTGTACCCTTTCCATGTCTTACCAGTCCCTTCCATGAGAATATTTCAAGAGTTTCCCTAGTCCACTGGCTGGAGTTTGGTTTTGCATGGCCAAAAAAAAAAA
>PVKH010028782.1:0-12774 GCA_004027955.1 Chaetophractus vellerosus | reverse complement strand
CCGGCATACCACATGGGAGGCCCTGGGTTCGATTCCCGGGGACCTCTCCTAGCGGGCAGACCGCCTTGAGAATGGCAAGCCACCATGGGCGGGCCGGAGCCGCCGTGGGCAGGGCAAGAAGCTGCCACAGACAGGGCAAGAGCCGCCACGGGCAGGGCAGGTCGCCCGCGGATGGAGCGCAGCCAGCCACCCGCGAACTGAAGCAAGCGCCGGCCGTGAACGGACGCAGAGACCGCCCACAAGCGGGGAAAGCCGTGCCTGCGCAGTGACCACTCTCGGAGCCTTGCCGCAGCGGGGGGAAGGGGAGATATGTAATAAAATAAATAAATCTTTAAAAAAAAAAAAGACTATAAATTAATCCCAATCAAATACAAAATTCTTAATCAAAAAATCAAATGCTATGAAATCTGCCTTAGGATTTTCCATCAGAGGATAGAAAACAAGTCATCTTCCCCCCTCCAGCTCAAGTCTGCCTTCTGACTTACTAGACAGAACCATATCACATCTCCAAGGGCTGTTATTGACAAAGAAGCATGGCAGCAAAGGAACTAAGCCCAAATGTCACCCTAATAGCTAAGCAAGAGGACAGATGAATTTCAAGTCTTTTCTTGACCATTTACACTTATCTGCAGGCTGAGGAAGAGACATCATCTCAGTAAGTAGTTGAAAGCATTGCAGCCTTTCTTAGCTTCTTACTCTGACAACACTGGGTGAACATAAAGATTTATTTTTGATACACTAACAGAGAAATGGGAGGCTCAAAAGTCAATTCCAAAGGTAAATATTTAACATTTTAATAGGCTACCTATACACATGTGCTCTAGTAAAAGAGTTGAAGAACTATCTAGTGGTAGGTATTTTCATTTTTATTGGGAAATTTAAGAAACTGCTTTTCACCAGTTTGGGAAGGAAACTATATGAAATGGCCTCTAGTATATTGGTTTTTATATCTGTGTGTTTCTTAAATACATAGAAATTCATGTCTTGAAGAAGTTCCCAATAATATCCATAATGACGACAATACAGTACATTTTGCTTTGATCATTGCAAGAGTGAAACAATACTACCTCAATTATTTTCTAACTACTAGAGTTACCTGATGTAACCAGGTACATCTCTAATATAAAACATATGAGTGTTCTCTCTGTAAAATGCCAATACATATATATAATGTGACACTGGAGGTGGCATGGCAATTAAGGACATAATTGCTGTAATTACTGATGGAATTACTCATATTCCTCTATGCTACTTCTTCTAATTATCTTGGTTTAATGAAAATGTGTATTTTTCACTGAACAGGATGTGGCCATCATTTGGCTGCCTGCCTGGGATGATGTACAGTGCCTGTCCCTTGAATGAACATAGAGCAGAGAGGTCACCACTTGTTTGCAAGAAGAAGAGGTTTCTAGAACACACAGGCAATTTAAATGCATGTTATGAACATCCTGCAAAAGCTCACAGATGGGTTTCATTGGAAGAAATATAACAGTAGGGGGGGACATTATCTTAGAAGGAGCCCAATAGCTTTACAGTCTTTGGAATTTAATGAGAATGACTTGTAAAAATAGTACAAAAGGTTTCATGCTGTTTGTCCTTCTTATTCTAGTCTCTGGATCAAAAATGGATTCAAACAGCTGCATTTTTCCTGGGTTTGTTATACTCTATCACAAGAATGAGGCCTAAAAGGTTAGTGCTTTAAGCTTTCTGAAAATTGCAGGACTTCCATGAGAAGACTGCTCTCTCTCTCACTTTCTCTCTTATATTCTAAATGTCTTGGAAACTTAATTGGCAGGCTGTCCAGCTTATTTATTTATTTATCACCCTGCTGGATTGAGGTGAAATAGATACCCATTGAACAAAGACTATACAGTCATTCAAAACATACATATAAATTATGAATTTTTAGGCATAAAAGGGACTTTGTAAATCCAGACACTTATAGGTAACACAACCACTTAGTATCACTAACCAGAAGACATTTAGTAATTACTAAGTTTATAAAAATCATCCAGAAGGAAAATACAAATAAAATTGGGAAAACTATCCTGATTCAGCCACTCAGCAATTCTACAGATCTGTTTTCAGGGCCTGTGTTAATTTCCTATTGCTACCTTAACACATTACCACAGACTTAGTGTGTTAAAACAATACAAACTTCTTATCTTACAATTCAGGAGGTCAAAAGTCTAAAATGGGTTAGCAGTACTGTAGACTCTAGGGAAGAATGGGGTTCCATGCCTTTTCCAGATGCTAGAGACTGCCCAAATCCTTGGCTTGCAGCTAAATCACTTCAACCACTGCTTCTGCCATCACAAGCCCTCTGACCCTCCTGCCTCCTGCCTTCTTACAAGGACCCTTTTGATTACACTGGCTCTACCAGGATAATCTTCCCATCTCAAGGTCCTTAACTCAAGCACTTTTTGCCATGTAAGATAACATATTCACAGGTTTCAGGATTAGGATGTAGAACATCTTAGAGGTAGGGGAAGGCATTAATAGTCTGCCTACTACAGGGCTTTTTTTCTTTTTATTTAAAGTGGAGGGGTTTATTGCCAGCAATTTTTTTCAAAAAGTCTGCAGCTTCTGAAGGGAAGCCACTTACCATTTTTATTAACTCAATTTTTATAGAGCTAAAGTGCTTGGAAATTAGGACTCTATTATAAAGCTAACTGTTAACGCTTCTATTTTTTTTATTTCTGCCTAGTCAGTGGATGGTTGTTTTCATCCCAGTTACAGAACCACAAAATATATACCCATATATGTGTTTCTAAATTAAGTAATCTAAAATTCATTATTGAATTTAAATTATAACCACCAACCTCTGTGGACCAACAAAACCATTAGGTCTCTTTTCCTGACCCTCCAGCCATTTGACCCTCTACCCTCAGACTTCTACTTTTTGAAATCCTTATGTAGACCCCCTTCTGTGGGTTCCTTTTTATTGTTTACAGGCTCCCCAACCCTTCAGGAAATTTTGAGTCCATGGCAATCTCAAACTTCCCCTTTTCTCATTGAATGTAGAGCTAATAATAAGCTAAGCAATGTTAAGCCAGAAATATTGACTGCTTGGGGATAGCCACTGCTATCCTAGTGTATCCTTTTGTATCTTAAAAGGCATTCATATATGTGTCAGGAATAAAATAAGGATATATAGTTCCACAATAGGAAAAGAGTTCCTGAGCAGACAGATAAACAGGACCTGAGATCTTTCTAAATTTCCCTGGATAGGTCCACACCAATGTACCAGTTGCTCAGCCATTGGTCCAATCTACCCAATGACCATACAGAAACTACATACAATATATCAACATAGATGAAAAAGTAACCAACATATGATGAGGAATCAGAGGGGTCATGACCTAATTGGACACCAGGTCAGATGAATTTAAAAGAAATAAATAAAAGAAGGAAAGGGAAAAATAATAATCAATAAACAATACACAGAGAATATCATTTATATCCTCTATGTCTTAGGATAAACTAAGATCAAATAATAAACCAATTATATTTTTGCATCACATATTTTAAATGCTTTGGAAACTTAATTGGCTGGCTATATTGCTTATTTAGCATTTATCAACCAGCTGGTAAATTAGATTTTAAAAAACTGAAAAATCAGTTTCAGCAAAACACTAACATCATGTACAAAAATTAACTCAAAATGGATCGAAGACCTAAATATAAGAACCAGGACTGTAAAACTCCTAAAATAAAATATAAGGAAGCATCTTCAGTATCCTGTGTCAGGCAATGGCTTATTAGATTTTACACCCAAAGCATAGGCAACAAAAGAAAAAAATAGATAAATGGGACCTCATCAAAAACAAAAACATTTTTGCATCAAAGGACTTTGTCACAAAAGTGAAAAGACAACTCACTCAAAGGGAGAAAATATGGAGAAACCACATACCCAATAGAGGGTTAATGTCCAGAATATATAAAGAAATCTTACAATTTAACAACAAAAAGACAAACCACCCAATTAAGAAATGGACAAAAGACTTGAATAGCTATTTCTCCAAAGAGGATACACAAATAGCTAAAAAGCACGTGAAAAGATGTTCAAATCATAGCTATTAGGAAGCTAAAAGCAAAACCACAATGAGATACCATTTCACAACCACTAGAATGGCTTCTATTAAAAAAAAAAAAAAGAAACAGAAAATTACAAGTGTTGGAGAGGATGTGGAGAAATAGTGCATTCATTCACTGCTGATGGTAATGTAAAATGGTACAGCCACTATAGAAGACAGTTTGGCAGTTCCTCAGAAAGCTAAATATAGAATTACCATAAGACTCATCAATCCCTTTACTAGGTATACCCAGAAGAATTGAAAGCAGGAGATCTAACAGATATTTGTACACCAATGTTAATAGCAGCATTATTCACAATTGCCAAAAGATGGAAGCAACCCAAGTTAAAAACCACAGAAGGGGACCTAGATAAGGATTTCAATTGATGAATGGATAAGTAAAATGTGGCATATACATACAATGAAATATTTTTCAGCCATAAAAAGAAATGAAGTCCTGATACATGCGATAACATGGATGAACCTTGAAGACATCATGTTGAATGAAATAAGCCAGCCACACAAGGACAAATGTTGTATGATCTCACTGATATGAAATAACTAAAATAAGCAAACTCATAGAGTTACAGTCTAGAATATAGGTTACCAGGGGCTAGCTTGGGGATAGAAAATGGGGAGTTAATGCTTAATTTGTACAGAATTTCTATTTAAGTTGATTGTAAAGTTTTGGACTTGAATGGTGGTGATGGTAACACATTTGTGTGAGTGTAAGTGCACTGAATATATACATGAATGTAATGAAAAGAGGAAATTTTAGGTCACATACATGTTATTAGATAAAAATTAAATGATAAAACAGGAATGTATGACACAGTGAACACTACTGCAAACAATGGACTATAGTTAATAAAACAAGTATAAAATTTTTCTTTTATGAATTATAACAAATGTACCACATCATGGTGGTATATGGAGAAAAATACACCTAACGTAAACAGTGGGCTATAGTTAATAGCACAATATTAATATTCTTTCATTAATTGTTACAAAGGTACCACACTAAAGCAAAAAGTCCACAATAAGGGGTATATGTAAACACTGTATTTTTACATGATTTTTCTGTAAACCTACAACTTCCCTATTTAAAAGAATTAAAAGAAAACACGCTAACACAAACAATAATCTAAATACTGTTGCAATGGGTATGGGTTTTGTGCAAATTCCCATGATGCATGACATGTCACATTCTTTTAGTTCTCTAAATTCATTCATTCATCATATATTTATTGAGTACCTACTATGTGCCAGGCACTACAGTAAGTGATAGGGATAAACCAGTGGTTATAAAAAACAAATAGAAATCCTCACCCTCGTGGAGGATTAACATTTTAGTGAGACATACACATGATGAATAGAATAGAATAGAAGAGAAGAGAAGAGAAGAGAAGAGAAGAGAAGAGAAGAGAAGAGAAGAGAAGAGAAGAGAAGAGAAGAGAAGAGAAGAGAAGAGAAGAGAAGAGAAATGTGCCAAGGAGAAAAATAAAGCAGGGAATGGGATGTGAGTTGCTAAGCATGTAAGGAGATTAAATTTTGGACAGGAAGATTAAGGAAAGCCTCACTGAAAAAGTGATTTTTAGTTAAGAAGGCAGGCAGTGTGGTAGGACAGCAGTCTATGCTAGGGAGCAGCAAGTTCAAAGACAGACTCTCCGACTACAAGTAGAAGTAAGAAGGCTGGTTTGGTGGGAGCTGAGAGAAAAGGACAGGAATGGCAGTAATAAATCAGAGGGAAAATGGGGAACTAGATGTCATGGGGCTTTGTAGGTTTTTCTTAAGACTTTGGTTTTTTTCTCTGAGTCAAATGAAAAAGCATCAATGTTCTCTAAACAAAGGAGTGACATAATCTCATTTGTGCTTAGCAGGGTCAGTTGTTGCTATGCTGAGAATAAATTATAGAAAGGGAAGGGAAGAAGCAGGGAACAAATCCAAAGCCTGTTGCAATAATCCAGAAATGATGGTGGCTTGGACCAAAGGAGTATCAGTGAAGGTGGAGAGAAGTGGTCAAATTCTAATAAAGGATAGAGTCAAAGAAGATTTTCTGACAAATTAAATATGGATTGATTGGAAGAGAGGAAACCCAAACTCCAAGGTTTGGCCTGAATAAATGGAAAAATGGAGTTCTCATAATGGAGATGGAAAAGACCAAAGAAGGAGCTGATTTGAGGAAAAAGTCAAAAGCTCAGTTTTGAACATGTTTAGCCTAAGTTGCCTATTAGACAACTAAAGCTGTTGAGAAGCCAGTTGGTTCTCCAGAGATACATATGTAAGTATTATGAAATTTATTATGGTAATTGGCTCACATAACGATGGAGATGGGCAAAGTCTGAAGTCTATAAAGCAGGCTCCAAGTTGGGAACTCCAATGAAGGTTTCTCGAAGGAGAAGCTGGTTAACTGAAGTAGAGACAGAAATTCTTTCTGACTGCTCAAATCATCAGTTCTCCCTTTAAGGCCTTCAGCTGATTGGATGAAACTTTTCTCATTGCTGAAAGCAATTTCCTTTGTTGATTGTAGATGTAATCACCCATAGATGCAATCAACTGACTAATGATTTAAATCCACAAATTTTCCTCACAGTAACAATCAAGCCATTGTTTGTTTGACCAAATAGCTGAACACCATAACCCTGCCACATTGACACATGAATTTAACCATAACGGCTCCAATCCCAACTATCTGGCTGCCAGTCTCAGTCATAACCAGGATTATTTTTCTCTCCATTAGACTCATAGGCTTTACACTAAGCCAGAAAATAAGGGAAAGACTGGGTCTTTAATTCATGGTGATTCCAAACAGTGAAGTTGGTCCCACATGCTGCTGTCAGGAGCTAGTCCTCCAGCCCTCTGAGCAGTTCCCTTATTGGCTACGAACTTGTCAAGAGAGAGACTCCTGTGGCCTTCAGGCCACAATGCAACTGTTTAGTCATTAATGGTTCAGGCTCTGGTCTCAGACAACTTCGAATCAACTTACTTTTTCACATGAACAAGTTCTTTTTGAACTTATCTGTGCCTCAAATCTGTAAAGTTATTAAGTTATTAGAATACACCAGTACCAAAACATATCATAAAAGATTAGTGTAGGCATTAAATTTATTAATACTCATAAAGCAACAGAAAGAGTGCCTGATACTTGGCAATGGCACAATAAAAGATAGCTATCATTCACATCATAAATATTAAAAGCATCTGTAGCAGTTCCCCATGTAGGATAAAATATAAAAGTGAGAACACAACCCCCCAAACCTGCTGTTAGGTTCATTCTCCCATTCCCATCCCCCAACTTCCATCACCTCCAAAACCTGGCCACTTTTGCCTCTGCATTATAAACGCTCCTTCTACCCACCTCCTTCTCAAGGATTCTGAGGCAAATATCTCTAAAGTAGGAGAAGAGTAGCTCAGGTTTTCCAAAGGTCTTCCCTGAGAACTTTCTCTCATGGGGTAGGAATGGAGAAAGGAAATATTAATACTAGTTTTTATATCCATATAAAATAGCTCATTCTATTCTACTATGTCTATGCACATCCTTAAACATATCCTTCTATTTCACCATTTTAGTTCAGGTTTATAGGTCTCCTGAAGTCTCTCCGTTTACATGAGTGCCACTTTGATCACATAATGTTGAAAAAACAAGAAAGCTCAGATGACATCTAGATAAGCCCTCACCCAACAGCAAAATATCTTTGGGTTAAATGATTTCACAAATATACAACATCTAAATTTGAAGCCAAGCCTCCATGTTTTTCCTTTGGTGTTCCTTTACCTTATCCCAAGTTGTCTCCCTCAAACGAGTAGGGAATGATTTGTATTTAATCCATCAAATGTTTGAATGCAAATGAATGCTTCAACATTCCAGATGATATAAAAACAGAATAATGCTTCTGGTATACTTCCAGTTAAAAATCAAGCTCCTGCTTTTACCAAAATGGATTGTATTAAATGAACAATCTGACCAAAAACAACTTGATCAATTCATCTTATTTATCTATTGGGCTGAGAAAATGAGCATCTTTCTATATTATTAAATTTATGTTCTAGACATGATGTTAAAAATATTCATTCATCATCAAGAATGTTTTTTTTTACTTTCATCTTTAAAGAAAAATCTACTTTAAAAATATTCTCAAAGGATGGTTATTCATTTTAGCTGAAGACCACTGGATCTTTAAATTAAAAACCTTCATTTAGCTTGCTCCAAAGCAAAATTTCTTATAGTACTCAACCAACCTTTGAAGTATTTTAGCCTTATATAAGCTTTTACTGATTCCAGGCAACAGCATTTTGACAAACAAGTTTAGCATTGAAACCAACAGTTACAATTCAGTAGAAAGAAGTTCTCTCTTTTTCATTTTAATAACATTTCTACTCGAATTCCAAAACAATAGGGTCCCTGTTATTCTAGGTAGAATGCTCATTATTCATGTCTGCTGGGGCATTATTGGCTGTATACTTTGGAATAAAGAGGGCTTTTACAATGTCTAATATGATGTCCCTTGCAATCTGTTATTAGCCTGTGCATTGTCTTGCCAGTTAATCATCCCGTTATAGATTCTGAAAATCTGACAACCCAGAAGGATTGAAATGCAGTGTGCTACAAGATTAGAAATAGCTATATGAAAATGGAGTAAGGGAAACATATATTGTAGATTGATACATAAAATTTTTCTTCTGGAGATCTATCAGTACTTTTAGGAAAACAAAAACAAGGGCAACAAAAAAGCCAGGAGATGGGAGAACTGAGGACTTGACCACAGGTGAAGAATAAAATAAAAGCAGCAGTTTGTACCAGATTTTTTGGAAGCCACCCAACATAATTAAAAATCAAATCAATACATACATCAGCTCTCTATTTACCTGACCTGTCATTTTGAGCAGGAGAGGCCGGCGCATTTCATCAGAATCGTCCTAGGACTACCCAGCGCCATTAATCTCACCACTTGTTTACGTGCTGTGGTTGTTCCCCTGCTTCTGCGTACTTTGCTGCCATCTCCAGGAAACTGTGATGACAAGAACAGCCCAAACTGGACAGTTATTATCGCCTTAGAAAAGATCTTGAGATTTTCAAAAGTGATTGTATTTGGAAGCATCTTTAGTAGTAAAACCTTTGGAAATACAAAATATCTGCAGCTATCAATGGTTAGTAGATCACAGATGCAATACCGATTTTTTATTTATTTGGAAGGAAAAGTCCTGCTTTAAAATGAGAGTTCCATCAGCCAAATTCCAAATTTAGAAGAAATCCCATTAAAATAACACTGCTAATTTCCACAGTTAAAGATAATAGAAATATAGCTTGTCATGAGTATCAGTATTGCTATGACAGTCCAAAGAATGAATGGTAAATTGGTCTGCATTGAATATATTGAATTACTATAAATTCAAATCCTTTTTCAGTGAAAATATCTCTAAAGGAGATACTGAACATCCATTTGCTAATGACCATAAAAGAGAGGAATAAAAAAGCTAAAGACAGGCAGAATGTCATGTTTTCCTTAGAAAACACCCTAAATTAGGGAGTTCTGAGATTTTCAAATTTATTATACTTCTATCTGTAGGGTGGTTACTGCTGGAATAGGACCCCTTGACTGGCATGTAAAGAAAAGGAAAACAGTTCTTTTAGACCTCAGGGAAAGCTCAAGGTAATTCTCTGCCACAAACTTGAAGTAAGTGCCCTGAAGTTTAATGCCATGTATAATAAGGTTCAAATTCTGTTAACAATGCCCAAGTATAGTGAGCACTAAGGATGTGACTGAATAATGTTAAGAAACAATAGTGCCTTCTTTGACTTTGATTATTTACATTTAATCATAAAACATGTTTGGTCAGGGAACCGGCTGTGGCTCAATTGGTTGGGCTCTGGTTTACCACATGGGAGGCCCTGGGTTCGGTTCCCGGGTCCTCCTGGTGAAGGTGGGCAGCCGCGCGGTGAGCTGACACAGCGGGGGAGATAAGCAGACACGGAAAAACGCAAAGCAAATGAACACAGTGAGCACAAGCAGCAAGGGGGGGATATATAAATAAATAAAAATAAATCTTTAAAAAAACATATTTGGTCAAAAATATAAGTGCACAACTCTTTATTCTAGAGGTAATACTCAATTCATGGTCAACACACATCTATACTTAGAGATAAATAATGGATATATGAATAGGCATTTCAATTTTTAGTTAACGGCCATAAACAAAATTTTACATATGCAGATAAAAAATGTATCCTAAATGGCCAACAGAAAAGAATAGAACATTTTTAGATATTCAAGGAATTTTTAACACCTGAAATCTAGGTAATTCATGCTAAAAATAAGAATTAATCCATCTTTCCCCCTGCTGGGCTATAATATCCTTACACCTTACATAGCTCATTAAGCTATCACCCTATCTCCTAGCAAAATGTGTGCACAACAAACTTTACATGTTTGTTGAACTGAACTGAATATCGTAAGTATGTCACTAAAGATTGATGAAGGTTTCTAAATTTTCTAAAATAGTATTGTTCTCAGATTAAGGCAATTTATTCCACCTGAACGGAGAAAAAAAAAATAGCTTACAAGCAGATGTCTATGAAAATTAAACCACTGTCAATGTGAAATAAATATTCCCTAGTCACAATGCCTTCAAGTGAGAGTGGCACAAATTAATAGTAATAGTTTTTTTACTCCTGTCTTTAAGGAAATATTTAAAACATCTAATAATTGACTCGATTTACTTGGAAAGAATGAAGGGTCAAAAAAATAAACCACATACAAGAAAAAGTCAACAGAGAGAATGAATCAGTCACATGAGAATCCATCTTGAGAACAGAGGGTCTGACTCGGAAAACAAATCAGGTAGAATTAGGTAAGAGACACCATTACAGCAACAGACAATATACAACAGCAGTATACAAGTGGGAAGTAATGGCTCCACTGTGCAAATGAATTAGAGAATACCCGAAAGGGAGACCAGAAGAGTTCAGAAACTTTGAAGACTAAAAATGACTTATGGCTCATAAATTTGAAAAGGACATAAGCCTGGTTTACCATGAACATCAAATTCAAATTTACTTAATAAACAAAGTGGTCTACATCACCCAGAATAGAAAACTGAGCAATTCTTAAGGTAGGTCCTTATATATATTTTCTGTCCCTGTCTTTAGACTAGACCAGAAGTGTAGAATAACGCAGTTCCCTGCACTATAACGTAGTCTAAAATGTAGTAAAACTCTGAGCTATCATGTGTCCAGAAAAGAGCTATTGCTTCTCACAGCTCTGCCAGCTGCACCAACTTCCAAAAATGGAACTAGGTTGAATGAGTGAGGTAAGGGGCCAGTTCTTGTCCTAATCTGATAATTAGCCTCCATCCCCTTAAGCAAACACAAGGCAGAAGAAGGAGCAGAGTCCCATAATTCTAGTGTAACAGCTGTTCCAGTCACTACAGAAAGAATATTGATATCTCAATGCTGATTTTAGTAAGTGTGAGAAAAGCAAATCTTTTACTATGCCAGTTGAACAACAGAACTGGTTTACTACCACATGTACGCAGCCATTCTGTGAAAAATATTCCTATAAAATATACATTGGCTACCCCAAAACTGTACATATGTCAAATGATTGCATGTGTAGATTTTCAGGATTCACAACATAAATACTTCCAGAAGATATCAAAATTTCCCTACACTCTTTAACTTCCTCAAAAATTAATGACACAAAAGTGAAATTCAGCTTGGAAAATAACTTTCCATTAGTTAGACTTTTCTTTCTGGCTATTTTTCCCTTGTATATTATAATATTAGTCTAAGTATTCCAAGGCAATAATTTCATAAACTTGTTATGAATACTAAATAAGATAATATGTATATGAAATGCTTATAAATATAAAAGTATTATACAAATACTGGTTATTATTTTTATTGGGTTGAAAATGAGTGTTCCCCAAACTCTCCAGACTTTTAATATTGTAGCTACAAATACAATCATGTTCTAAACTAAACTGCAATTCATATCTAAAATAATGGTATTGTAGAGATAAAAGTTTCAAAATTGAGTGACAGTATCATTTCTCAAGATGGGGCTGTTTGGAGCAGTACGGACCTGACACTAATCTATTCTCCTGGGTAAAAAGAAACTAGCCCAGGGTTAGGGAGGCTCAGTCCAGGGGGGAAGCAAAGTGCTTTATCAGAACATGGCACCATGTGTTTACTAGGTTACCTGTTATTCAGGTAAAGATGGGATTTGAGCAGGAGTTGCCACAATGGATGGCATCTCTAGCCAGATCAACAGTGAGGCTGAGAGGTTGTAACTGGTCCCTTTCTAACATACCCACTCTCCTCACTGTCCCAGTTTTCCCACAGCCACCAGGAAAGTTTGCATTGTTTCTGCTAAGCAGATAAGAGGGGTCAGCTGGGGTCTCATAAGGGAACTTCATACACACAAAGCAGAAAAAGAGGCAGGAGCAAGTAGTCCTCATTAAGTAATCTTTGGAGGTGTAAAAATATTTTTTTAGAATATATTTCCAGGGCCCGGCTAGATAGCTCAGTGGATAAAGAGCTCGCCGGTGTACCACATGGGAGGCCCCGGGCCCGGGTTCGGTTCCCGGGGACCTCTCCGAGCGGGCAGACGGCCTTGAGAAAGGCAAGCCGCCGTGGGCGGGCCGGAGCCGCCGTGGGCAAGGCAAAAAGCCACCACGGGCAGGGCTGAGCCCCCACGGG
>PVKH010028781.1:0-12773 GCA_004027955.1 Chaetophractus vellerosus | reverse complement strand
TGAAATAGAAAATAAGAAAGCACTAGAAAAAATAAACCAAACCAAAATTTGGTTCTTCAGAAAGATCAATAATATTGACAATGCCATAGCCAGACTTAAAACGAAAAAGAGAGCAGAGGCAAATACACAAAATAAGAAATGAGGAAGGGGATATCACCATTGACCCCACAGAAATAAAGAGTACCATAAGAAGATATTTTGAAAAATTATATGCCAACAAGAAGGATAATTTAGAGGAAGTGGGCAAATTCCTAGTGACACACAAGTGGCCTGCATTGATGAAAGAGGAAGTTGAACTCAACAGAACAATCACAAGTGAAGAGATTGAATCAGTCAACAAAACCTCAACTAAAAATATTCCAGGACCAGATGGATTCACAGGTGAAATCTACCAACATTCCAGAAAGAACAAACACCAATCTTGCTTAAACTCTTCCAAAAAATAGAAGTAGAAGGAACATTGCCTAACCCATTCTATGATATCATTACCCTATACCAAAGAGAAACAAAGATGCCACTAGAAAGGAAAATTGCAGACCAATCTCTCTAATGAACCATAGATGTTAAAATCCTCAACAAAATTTGATAAATGTATTCAAAAACACATCAAAGGAAATTATACACCATGAGAAAGTGGGTTTCATCCTAAGTATGTAGGGATGGTACAACATGAGAAAATCAATCAATGTAATACACAATGTAAAGAGATCAAAATAAAAAAAGCACATGTCACCTCTACAGATGCAGGAAAAAGCATTTGACAAAAAAACAGCATCTGATAAAAAACTGCAAAAGATAGCAATAGAAGGAAAGTTTCTGAACATGATAAAGGGTATGTATGAAAAACACACAGCTAACAACATATACAATGTTGGAATACTAAAATCTTTCCCTCTAAGATCAGGAACAAGACAAGTATGTCCACTATCACCGCTCCTATTTAACATTGTGTTAGAAGTACTTGCTCAAGTAGTGAGATAAGAAAAAGATACAAAAGGGCATCCAAAAGAGAGAGGAAGAAGTGAAAAGTTCACTATTTGTAGATGACATGATCCTATACATAGAAAGCTCTGAAAAATCTGCAATAAAGCTTCTAGAGGTTATAACTGAGTTCAGTAAATTCACAAGTTATAAGATCAATGCAAAAAATAAGTAGCATTTCTGTACACCAATAAAAAGCAATCTGAGGAGGAAATCAAGAAAGAAATACCTATCAAGCTTGCACCAACTAACCCAATACTATCACTACACCCCTGTCATACCCCTTCACTGCAGTGTAGTTTTTATTTGCAATTCCCTAAGAGCTAGTCATTTTGAGTATCTTTTCATTTGCTTTATAGCCATTTGTATTTCTTCTTTGGAGAAGTGTCTGTTCAAATAACTTGTCCAGTTTTTAAATGCATTGATCATCTTTTTATTTTTGAGATAAGGACTTCTTTATATATGTATGGTATTAGGCTCCTATCAGATATATGTTTACCAAATAATTTCTCCCATTGTGTAAGCTGTCTTTCCACTTTCTTAGCAAACTCCTTTGAGGTACAAAAGGTTTTAATTTTGAGGAGGTCCCATTTATTTATTTTTTCTTTCACTGCTCATGCTTTGGTTATGTATTTCATGACACAATTTCATATTACATGATCCTGTAGATGCTTCCCTACATTGTCTTCTAACATCTTTATGGTCTTGTCTCTTATATTTAGATCTTTGATCCATCTTGAGTTGATTTTTGTATAAGGTGTGAAATGGTGTTCCTCTATCATTTTTTTGGGTATGGATATCCAGTTCTCCAAGCACCATTTTTTGAAGAAGCCATTCTATACCAGTTGAATGAGTTTGCTGGCCTTGTTGAATATCCAATGACTATATTTATGAGGATCTATATCAGAACTCTCAATTTGATTGCATTAGTTGGTATGTCTATCCTTGTGCCAATACCATGCAGTTTTGACCACTGTATCTTTGAAATATATTTTAAAGTTAGGTAGTGTGATTCCTCTGATTTCATTTTTCTTTTTCAATTTGTCTTTGGCTATTCAGGGATCCTTGCCCTTTGAAATAAATTTCATAGTTTTCAAATTCTGTAAAAAAATTCTCTGACTTGTATTGGAATTGCATTAAACCTGAAGATCAGTTTGCTTAAGATAGACATCTTAATTAGGTATAGTCTTCCCATCCATGAACAGGGAATATTCTACCATTTATTTAAGCCTTCTTTGATTTCCTTTAACAGTGCTGTGTAGTTTTCTGTGTATAAGTCATTTACATCTTTAGTTAAATTTATTCCTATTTATTTGGCTGTTTTATTTGCTGCTGTTAATGGGATTTTGTTATTCATTTACTCCTGAGATTGCTCATTATTGGGGTACAGAAATGCTACTGATTTTTGTGCATTGATCTTATAACTTGTGACTTAACTGAACTCATTTTTATGTTCTAGAGGCTTTGTTGTAGCTTTCTCATATCTTTCTATGTGTAGGATCATGTTGTCTGCAAATAGTGAAATTTTGACTTCTCCCTTTGCAATCTGGATGCACTTTATTTCTTTTCTTTTCTTTTTTTTTTTTTTTTTTTTGCCTCAGTGCTTGAGCAAGTGTTTCTAACACAATGTTAAATAGAAGTGATGATAATGGGCATCTTGGTCTTTTTCCAAAATTTGAGGGAAAGTACTTTGGATTTCACTATTTTATATGATTTTAATTTTAGGTTTTTCTCATATTCCCTTTGTCATGTTGAGGAAGAATCCTTCTATTGCTATCCTTTGCAGTATTTTTATCAGGAAAGTGTGCTGCATTTGGTTTAAAGCTTTTTCTGCATCTATAGAGATGAGCATGTGATTTTTTTCATTTTGATCTATTTATGTGGTGTATTAAATTGATTTATTTTCATATATCAAACCATCCTTGCATACCAAGGGTGAAACCCATTTGGGCATGGTGTGTAATTCATTTGATGCTTTGTTGAGTATGATTAGCAAGTATTTTATTGAGGATTTTATCATATAGTTTCATTAGATAGATTGGTCTGTAACTTTCCTTTCTTGTGACATCCATGTTTGGATTTGTTTTTACATAATATTGGCTTCATAGAATGAGTTAGGCAATGTTACTTCTACTTCCATTTTGGGGGGAGAGTTTTGGCAGGATTGGTGTTAGTTATTTCTGTAATGTTTGGAAGAATTCACCTGTGAATCCATCTGGTCCTGGGATCTTCTTAGTTGGCAGATTTTTAATGACTAATTCAATCTCCTTACTTGTGGTTGTTCTGTTGAGTTCATCAATTTCTTTTTTCATCAATGCAGTCTGCATGTGTTTTTCTAGAAATTTGTCCATTTCCTTTAAATTATACTTCTTGTTGGCATATAATTTTTCAAAATATCTTCTTTTTATACTGTTTATTTCTATGGGGTTGGTGGTGATATCCCATTCTTTGTTTCTTATTTTGTGTATTTGCATCTTTTCTCACTAAGTCAAAGTGGTGATCAGTGATCAGCAGTGCCTACCATTGTTCTTGTGGAAGGTTATTTTTATATCCCTTTCTGTTGCCAACAAGCTGCCAGGGTTGGGCCCTTATTGCAGCCAGCTGTGAGAGTGGAAGATGGTCAATGTTTACCACCACATTTTGAGAATGCTTTACTGTTCCTCCTTTCTTCTCTTTGTCTTATTTTTTTATTGCAGGATCTTGTGAAAACTATGGACCCTTTTACAGAAATGTGCATATAACATTTATTATACCATGTCTGAGAGCTATGGACCCAGCTACTAATTCTTATATACATGGGCAATAAAGAGAGGGAAAATTAACTTTTATTTTATTTACTTTTTTAAAAATTGCAAATCAATAACTTAGCAAACTAAATAATGGATTTACTTTTCCATATTTGGCTTCTTCCTATGGTGCTATGAATATAGTATTAGAAATTATCAGATTTAGATAATTACTCTTTTCAGAAAACAATAATATTCTCTATTGTTACCCAAATAAAACACATAGTTTTAATCTCAAATTCTATCTTCTTTATGTCTTGGAAACAACATAGCCTCTAAAACTTTTGTTCTATTAGGTTTTGCACACATAACTCAAGTTCTAATAAAGTATGTACTTGTGTTTCTTCCACATGACTTGCATATTCACACACTGCACTTTTGCCTTATTTCTGCCCCATATTATCACTGTCACCTTCATTGCTATTGTCCTCCTCATTCTCCAATGCTTATTGAAATAAAACCTCCTCTAACAAAATTTCCCTAAAGGAGGCAAACTTTCTGAAACCACCCCCCCTCCAGTTCCTCAATTACATTACATCAACCCCATCACTCAAAATATTTGTCTTTCTTTCCTTATCTTTAAAATATGGAGGCTATCCAAGTGACCTCATGGGGTAGCTGTGAGGTGCAAATGAGTTACTACACAAAAAGCCACTTTGGACAGATTCTGGTATATAACAAACTTTCAGGTATCAGAGTTATACTTTTATTATAATTTTCAATGAAATCATATTTATCCTCAAATCACCTTTAAGATTTTGAATGCCAAGATTGTATTTTGTTATCCAAATCTCATTAACATGAACCTTGTAACTTGAATAGATGCTATATCCAATAAATACTCATTAACCTGAAGGTTGAACAGATTCCATGGAGTTTGGCATTCACATTTCCAAGTACAGCATATGACAAATATTTTTGTAAGAATTGCAATCCTTGCCATCTGACTGAAATGTGAAGTCCCCACTTCAATTTGACTTAGAAAATGGCTACATCTGTGAAAGCTTCTATTTGCATGCAGTAGTGATACAAAACACTTATTGGACCAGGAAATTTCATAACATAAACCAATGTCACCTTCTGATTTCAGTTGGCTCTTTTATTGGTGTATATATTCAAATCATTTTTTGACAAAAATATCAGTTGATAAGAAAAACTATTGCTATTCCTTTTATCATCAGTATGCTGAAATATAAAACATAGAGTTAATTATTATAATTGTTCTGTCACTAATGAACAGCAAGGGCTTGCCATTCTGAAAGTTATAATCACATTATTTCAGAGGAAGTAACTGTTAAAATTGTTCTTAAAAATTCATTACTAGCCATTCATTTTCTCATTCCTGCAAATGTCTTGGAATTCTTATCCACTTATTTATATTTTGCCACATTGCTTGAAATTTTCTACTTGGAAATGAACAATTCATGTGTATCTGTGTGGTCAGTTTATTGGTATGTTTATTGGATTCATCTGTCTGCTCAAAGGATATGATAGCTTTTTCTAGAATAAGGATAATCAAAGGTCCTCCACCATAAGATGAATGTAACTTACACATAAAGAAATAAATATAATTCCTGACACATTCTATGTATCAAAAATTGTCAGATTGTTGACTATTATAATGATAATCACAGTCATTTCAACACCTGGTCCCACAATTTATATCTGTGTATTTACTCCAAATTTTCATCATGCAACCATGAATATTTAAAAATTTTATGATTTTATACATTTGAGATTACACTGGCAAAGAGGTTTGAAAAATAACAGAGTGTAGAAGTTATGTTTTATAATTCTCTAGCCAAATATTAAACTACAGTAAAGAAAACTATTAAAATCTGTTTAATTCATTCACATTTTCATTCTTGTAACTTTTATTTATTTTCATTTTATAAAAAGATACTGTTAGCTTTGCTTACCATAAGATACTGCCAGCAGCTCTGACCATTTCCTTACATTTACAATCCAACTTATCAATCTTTCTACATACATGCAGCTACAGCTCCCCCTTCTCAACCCTCATCCTATATCCTAGTAACCTATATTCTAGTTTAACTTCATGTCTTTATTTATCACATTTAGTTCATATTAGCGAGACTGTACAGTTTCCTCGAGGTTAATTCATGTTGTCATATGAACCCTGTATATTTCTTACAGCTGAAGAGTATTCCATCACATGTATGTACCATATTATGTCTATCCATTCTTCTGTTAATGGACACTTGGTTGTTTCTATCTTTTACCAATTGTGAATAATGTCAGTATGAACATCCGTGTGCATATGACTGTTCATGTCCTTGCTTTCAGTTTTTTAATATATTCCTGGTAGCAGGATTGCCAGATTATGCAGGAGTTGTATATTTAGCTAATTTTGCATTCTCTTCAGAATTTGTAGTTTTCTGATTGTTTTTAAATAATGGCCATTTTATAAGGTGTTCAATGTATCTCAATGTTATTTTGATCTGCATTTACCTAATAGTTAGTGATGTTGAGTACTATTTGCTCATTTGTACTTATTTTTTAGAAAAATTTCTTATCAAGTATTTTGTATTTTTAATTAGGTTGCTTGTCTTTTTTTGTTGAATTGTATGATCTCTTTATATGATGAGGAAATAAATATTTTCTTGTTTATATGATTTCCTTAAATGTTCTCCCAGTGATTAGGCTACATATTCACCTTCTTGACAAAGTCATTTGAAGCACAAAAGTGTTTAATTTTTAAGAGTTCCCATTTATCTATGTTTTCTTTCATTGCTCAAGCTTTAGGTATAAGATTTTAGAATCCACTACATACAACATTACCTTTGAGATGTTTCCCTACATTTTATCCTAGGAGTCTTGTTATTCCAGCTTTTATATTTAGGTCCTTGATTCATTTTGAGTTAAATTTTGTATACTGTGTGAAATGGTGGTACACTTTCTTCTGTTATCTGTGGATATCCAGTTTTCCCATCACCATTTGTTGGATATACTGTTCTCACCCAGATGTATGGGTTTGACTACCTTTTAAAAAATCACTTGAATGTAATTGTGAAGGTCTATTTCTGAATTCTCAATTAGATTCTATTGGTCAATATGTATCTCTTTATGCCAATACAATGCTCTTGCTTTTTCTTTTTTATACCACTGTATCTAAGTAATATGATTTAAAGTCAGGAAATGAGATTCCTGCAGTAGAACCATCTGTACACCAGGCCAGTTTTCTCTTTCTCAGTCAATTGATTGTAAGGAACTCCCCAAGAAATCATAGCTCTGGGCTGGGAAGGCAAAAGTAATGTCATAGGAGTGGTGACCATGGACATTTCAGCCACTTTGTCCAGTAAATTACTTATCCCTTTAGATCCTGCAAGAACTCATTCTCATATATATCACTTCCACTTTTTAATGTATTGATGCTCTCCATGGCCAGTTTTACAGTTTTATGGAAAATTTTTAACACATGGTTAAGTGTTCAGTCTCTATTAATTCCCAATATCAGTCCAAAAGCTGTTTCTCAAAAGGAGAGCTGTTATCTGCAGAGGATGGCAGGGCATTGTTCTAAAATCCTAAAATCCTGCATTGTGATTCTACTATAGTGGCCTGCCAAAGTTTCCAGAAGCATCTCTGTTTGTCACTGACTTTTCTAACACCATTGAATCTGCTGAATCACAGTCTCAAGTGGAAGTGAAGCTTCCACAATAACCTGGACCTATCACAGAGACATACCTTGTCCCAGGCCCTACTCAAAACTAGTAGCTTTTCTGGTTTCTCAGTTTCTGGTGGCCCTTACTAATGGCAATTGAGGAAAAAATATTTGCTATGTCAAAAACTGCATATCATGCACCAAGGGATGTGTTGATTTGTTCAAACAATGATACCACATCTGAAACAGCAGCTGCAATTGATGTTACCACCTGGTTAGTTTTAAAATAATCCACCATCATCCTCTAAGATCCATCTGTTCTATGCACAGGCTAAATAGGAGCATAGAATGGGGATGTAGTGGGAATCACCACCCTTGCATCTTTCAAACCCTTGATTGTTGCACTGATCTCTGCAATCCCTCTAGGAATCAGGTATTGATTTTGGTTTAAAATTTTGCTAGGCAGAGACAGTTTTAGTGGCATCCACAAGGCCTTTCTTCACATAATGGTCCTCAATCCAGAAGTCAGGGAACTAATTTGGGGACTCTGCCAGTTTCTGAGTATGTCCATTCCACTTATGTATTGTGGAACTGGGGAAATAACCAAAGAATGGGTGTGGGAACCCACTGGAACCACCTTGAGACAGACATATACTAAAATGCCATTGATCACTTGACCTCCTTAAGTCCTTACTCTGACTGGCAGACCACAGTGATGTTTTAGGTCTCTTGGAATTGTCATTTCTGAGACAGTGTTTTATTATCCCTGAAACATCTGATCATTTCCTTTCCCCAATGAATGATTACCCTGTTAAAAGTCTGTAGATCTCTGTGGGGAAAACTAAGAAGAAGATTTAGTTTATTCATTTTTCAGATAACAGTACCATTCCACAAGGGGACCTGGCTTTTGCCTTATTCAGGGGGCTCTGGGTCTGTAAATTTTCTCAAGTTAGGATATTGATTAAGGGTCCATGACTCTGTGTTTCTGTAATTCTGGTTAAGCTTTTATTCACTGGGCCTGGAACACTTCTGATTGGTTATATTGATAAAGTATTAAATATGGGGAGATAGTATATCCAAAGTTCATTATGGGATAATGTTCAGGATCTTTGTTATAATCTATTCCATTATCAAACAAAAATTGTCATTAATTTCATTCCCATTACAGCCAAAATGTAATAATGTGTACCCAGCTATCAACTCATAAGATGTCCAGAATTCAGCTGTGCATTTGTTCCTATGCCATGAAGTTAAGTAATAATCATACTAATTTCCATTTAAGCTCTCTTGTATTTGCATCAAAAGCATCATCATTGCCCAATCTTCATATCAAATATATGAAATTGGGACTTAATTTGGCCACATAACATTTCATATTACCTTTCTTCAAATATTAAAAACAGGTAGAGACAATAGCATCTCTAGTACATTCCTAACTTTAACAATATGTAATGCTCTATGGCCAGATGGCTGAAAGTTATGGTCATCTAATTTCTTGGAATATCTGTAAGGCTGTTTATATAAAAATATGTGTAGTTTGAAAGTAGACATAGACAAATATAAGACTAGAATGAAGAGTTTAATGTTTTTAGAATCTGATAAATAAGGTATTTAATTGGTACAAATGACATATTTTAATGATTCAACAAACTGTTAAATTTAACATTTTGCCTTATTTCTCCTTTAAAATTTTCAACTAAATCAGTATCCTTGAGATATGAAGAGAGGAAATGCAATTTCACGGGCAGATTTCATCCTCAGCAGCTCTTTCCTGATTATAGATAAACCAGCATCCTCATCTCTGTCATCCTTCACACATACATCTTTGTAGTTGTAGAAATTCCACCGTCATCATCCTGATCTGGGTAGACTTTTGTTTCCACACTCCTATGTGCTTTCTTCTCAGTCAGTTGTCTTTCATTGGCTTACTTTCAGTTCACAAAATGGCCGCAAACTTTTTCTCTGGAAGTAGAATAATTTCCCAGGTGGATTGTGGTACTCAGAAGTCCTTCTGTCTGATATTAGTGAAGGTCAAAAGCATACAAATAATTTTGTATCTGTCCCTTAGATCATACCATCCCTTTGTAAGAATAATACAGTGAATGAACACTGAACATAGGAAAAGTAAATGTCAGTTTTAATCTTGACTTGTTACTCCTCAACTGCAGAAAATGTGGGCCTTTACCTCAATGAGCTCCCAATTTTCAGTTATAAGATGAGTTCAATTGTGAGTGGCACTCTTTGTACAGATGTATAAAAATTAAATTACATTTTTATTTAAAGCCCATGCTTATCCAGGGCTAATTTGTACTTAAAAGTCCTGTGCCAATTACTTCTGTGATCTTGAGTTAATCATTTATCTTCTTTGATCTATATTTTCTCTTCATGTAGATTGGATATTATTACATCTGACTTTCCATTTGCAATGACAGTTGTGAAAAATAATTGAGAAAATGCTTGAAAAGCTAATTGTTCATTATAAAATCTTATGTATATGTAAAGAAACACTGTTATTGAATTCTTTTCAGTAATGATGTCACTAAACTTCCTTTCATATAGAAATCTTGACCAATAACCTAGAAGTAAGTTGTACTCAGAATATACTTTTTACAACATCCTAAACAAAAATTACCAACTTGCATGCCTTAAATAGATAACTCAAAATATACTTCTCTAATAAAGGAAAAATAAGTTAAGAGTCCAAGAGTTTTAAATCTTTGGGCTGTCCATGTGCAAGGTGGGCCCTGAATCTCAACAGAGTTGCAACACCTACACTCCAGTTCATTGGACTCACCCAGGACAACTACCAAGGAGATGATGATGGACAACCACCATCCTAAGTAACTGTGATTATTTGCAAATGCAATAAGATAGTCGCATCCATGTGCCCAATGGGATCTAAGTCTTCTCTCAATTAGAGGTGGAGTGGGCATCATAATCCCAGAATCCTCAGGACTGGGGAATGAACAAAGGACTAGAGGAGACTAATTGGTATTCTACTTTAGATTTACTCTGATTGTAGCAATGGAAGAATTTGTATCATTGATGTGGAGACAGGGCAACTGGAGGTTCTGAGTGGAGGGAGAGGGAAAAACAGTTGTAATATGGGGTCATTTTTGGGACCTGGAAATTGTCCTGAATGACATTGCCATGAAGAAACAGGCCATTATATATCTTGCCATGACTTATAAAATTGTGCAGGAGAGAGTGTAAACTACAATATAAACTATAATCCATGCTTAGTGGCAATATTCTAAAATGCGTTCATCAATTGTAACAAATGTACCACACTAATGAAGGATGTTGTTAATATGGGAAAATGTGGGGGTGTTAGGGAGCAGAGAATATGGGTAACTACTATATTTTTTATGTAACATTTATGTAATATAAGTGTCTTTTAAAAGATAAAAATGTATATTAAAATAAAAATAATAATTTAAAAATTATATATGAAAATGTAAACTCACCTGTTGCAAATATAGAATAAGTGTGTAAAGACAATATAAAATAATCTATTCTAAAGGATATCACAGTTTGTATTCATAATTATTCCTTGCTCCTGTCATCTAAACACTCTGTGAGCATCTAGGCCAAGGCATTATGGTAGATGACAGTGCACAAAGACAAGGGGGGAATGGTCTGGACATGAAAGTTATTACAATATGGTGGAAAAAATACTCATCCTGAGTGATTATAATTCTCAAGAATCTCAGGATGAGATTTTGATACTTTGGAGGCTATGTGAGATGCCAGGATCAAGCAATGCCTTATTTGAGGGTTACAATGTTAGTATATGATTATGTGAATGCAAATAGTTGAGAAGAGAGCATTCTAGGTCAACAAATGCTATGCACATTATCAGAGACATGAGAAAACCAACAAACATCCACTAACAACCCATCATTTTTTATTAGATGAGGGGTGGTGGAGGATATGAGGGCTCTCAAAGTTAACTTGTGTCAAACCTTATAGGATAAGTAGAGAGGATTTTACAAAAAGCTTTTTATTTAAGTTTATGATATATGTACATGAACTTTTCTGTATCATTTTGTGCAATAAGCACTCATATCAAGAAACAAAGCATAACCAGAATCACAGAAGTTGCCCTAATGTTCCATTCCAATTACACCTTCAGTCTAAAGATTGTGGGACATGTTTAACATTAATGGTATAATTCATAAAAGAATAAAATTGATGAACTGAACTTCATCAAATTTAAAAACTACCATTCTTCAAACCACACTGTTAAGAGAATGAAAGACATACCACAAATTCGGAGAAAACATTTGTGAAACATGCATCCGATAAAATTATCCAGACTATATAAAGTTTCAAGCATATGTAAAAATACCTCAACATGGAAACAACAATAAGAAAACAAACACCCCAACCAAAAATGGACAGCAAATTTAAAGACACTTCACCAACTAAAATATATGAATTGCAAATAAACATATGAAGAGATTTCAACACCATTAGTGAAATGCAAATTAAAACCATAATGAGACACCAGTGCACTAGAATGGCTGAAGTTAAAAGACTGATCACATGAAGGCTTGTCAAGAATGTGGAAGAGCTAGAACTTTCACTCATTACAGGTGGGAATGTAAACCAGTATAAATACTTTGGAAAACAGTTTACAGTTTCTTAAAATGTTAAGCATTTTATTGTATTATTCCACTAATAAGTAGAAATGATTCAAATAGAAATGATTCCCTGTGACACCACAAAGACATCTTCATGTATTTCATAGCAACTTAATTTGTTGGCCACAAATTGGAATCAATCAAAATGTCCATTGACAGGCGAGTTGAAAAATAACTCTTGTATATATATCCATGGAATAGGTCTTAGCAATATAAATGGATAAAACTTTGATATATACAACAAGATGGATGAACCTCACAATAATTTGGCTGAATTAAAGTAGATAGAATAAAAGTAATTGTATTTTAAATTCTAGAAAATGAGAGCTAACCATTAATTAAATAAAGTGGATTAGTAATTCCTTGAGTAACAAGAGGGAATGTTAATCCATGGGTACAGAAACATTCAGAGGTCATATATATAAATTGAACACTTTAAATATGTACAGATTCTTGGTAAAATAAATGAAAATTCAATCCCTAGATTATTCTCTAGATTCCTTTCAATTGATATTCACATTCCTAGACTCTACACATGGCCATGGTTGTTCAGAAGTTCACAACTTCTGTAATAAAAAAAATACAAGAGCAAAAAAATTAAAGATAATGTGGCAGTGATGATTTTTTAAAATTATTTATTTATTTTTTTTATATATCTATACACATTTTTAGGATACATTGATTACATAAATGTTACACAGAGATTCCAGGAGTACCCATATGCCACCACCCCACCCC
>PVKH010028780.1:0-12776 GCA_004027955.1 Chaetophractus vellerosus | reverse complement strand
GGAATAAATTTATCAGTATTTGCACTATATGTTGGAAGAGCACATACAGGAGCTGAACAGGCTGAGATAAGAACTGGTGCAGCTGGAAAGGCAGGAGAGCTGGCAGAAGAAATGGAGAGGAACACACCCTCTATCACAGAAGGGGAAGTGCCTTAAGACACCCTAACTTGGATAGAGCATGGTTTCAGGTAGGGAAATATATACCTTTCTGTGAAAATCTCCTTTCAGGCTACTGTAATCCACCTCCCATTTAAGAACCTCTACTTCATCCATTTAAATGTTGCAGACCTCCACCCAACTGTGTGAGGGTCAACAGCACCAGGAAACTGATCTGAAGAAGCTTAACAATACCTGACACCAGCTCAGGCTAAGAAGCTAGCCCAGCCCAGTAGAATATGAAGACACCTCATCTGGAAGCTGAGTTATATGGGACCATGAAAATGAACCACACTGTAAGTTGGGAAGAGAAGTGGGATTTCTTTGGAACTTGGGAGACTGGGAGGGAGCCTCAGCAAAGCAGATCCTTGGGAAATGAGTTTCTAAAGGAAAGTGTAATGGAGATGTTTTACACAGACCATATGATTTATTTAGTGTGAAGGCCCAACTTCATTTAATTAATTAATTTATTAATTAATTTATTTATTTATCATGTTTAAAGAAGTTCTAGATTACATAAATGTTACATCAATAATATAGGGGATTCCCATATACCTCACCCTCTCCTCCTCCCATAATTTTCCCCATTAACAACATCTTTCATTAGTGTGGTACATTTGTTACAATTGATGAAAACATATTGAAGTATTGCTACTAACCATGGTCTATAGGTTACATTATGCTTTACACTTTGCACCACACAATTTTATAGGTTTTGACAAAATGTATAATGGCCTGTATCCATCATTGCAGTGAAAGACAGAACAATTCCAGTGTCCCAAAAATGACATATGTTACACTTATTCTTCCCTCTCCCTCCCCACAGAGCCTCTGGAGATCACTGCCTTTATATCAATGTTACAAATTCCTCAATTGCTAGAATAATAATGTCTACTTTGGCTCATAGTTTGCATTCCACATTATGTTTGTTCATTCCTCAATCTTGAGGATTTGGGGATGGTGATACACACTTTACTTCTGATTGAGTGGAGGTTTGTATCCCATGAGGACAATGACCAGAATTGTCTTGCTTGCAGTTGCAGATACTCTGTTTTTTGGGGTGGGCATTGTCCATCACCATTCTTTTGTTAGTTTTCTTGGGTGAATCTGATGAACAGAAGAGTAGGTGTTGGCTGCAACTCTGCTGAGATTCAGGGTTCAAACTGCATATGAAGGGCCCAAAGATTTAAGTGTATGGGACACATTTAATGGGTATATTGATAATTATAGGTTCAAATAAAAGGAGCATAGAATGATGTGTAACAAAATTATAGAATCCAACTCCAATACATTGGGGGAATAGGTTATCATATATTACAAGGTAAGGCCCACTGACAAGGTGCTGAATCCCTCTAGTGTACAGATGTTTCTAGAGCTCTCAAGAGTATCCCTGGTTGAGGCATTGTTTGCTGCAGTGGGCAGTGAGATCCTCCTAAGACATGCATAATTGTAACCTCTGGAATGACCTCCTGACTCACTTTGAAGTCTCTTAGCCATATAAACTCATTTGTATTTAGTATCTCCCCCTTATGGTCAAGGTCTTTTACCAAATGTGTCACTTAGTTTGTCTTCTTTTAATAGGCACTGCCTATGTTTTTTTATTTATTATTTATTTTTTTAAATTTATTACATACCCTCCCTTTCTGCTTGTTCTTGCTGTGTGTCCATTCTTCTGTGTTTTTCTATGTCTGCTTCTTGTCTCCCCCCATCTTTGTGGTGATGCGCCTCCCATGTGGTACCCCAGCATGCTTTTTATCCACTGAGCTAAGCCGGGCCCTGCCTATGTTGTCAAGAGACTCTTGCCCCTCTATTTCAGAACTTAGCAGCACTCCCTAAGAGAGGAGTTTAATATTTTCTTGTTTATTGTGTGGGTGTCCACCCACTGAGATAACAACCCATGAAAAGAAGAACACTTTCATATTCCATAGACCCATGCCTCAGGTGCTTCCTTTCCCACATATTCCCCCACCCCTGATGCACAGCACCAATAATCCTACCCTGCCATATTTTCTAAAAGTTCATTTCTGCCATTATAGTTTTAACCACAGGCCTACAAGTCCCCAAAATTCACATGTTCCTTCCTCCAGTCCTCATCCAGTTCCATGGATAGTCCAACCTAACACTTCCCACCCTGCTCACCCTCACATTCTAGTACTGTCCACCCCACTAACATTCCTCCTCCACTAACACCCCATCCACTGCCAAACCACCCATTCCAACTTATCATCTATTATGAAGGCACAACATTGTTAAAGGCAAATGCATTTTGATTAGTTACACTGTATTTTAAGTACAAGCTCATAAAAAATATATTTGCAAGCATGTCATCAGAGATTTTTCAGATTGTCAATAGAAATTTGATTTATATCTATCCTTCTACAAGTGCTAAGGTGTTTTGACCACCGTAGCTTTGTATTAAGTTTTAAAGTTGGGAAGTGCATATCCTTCAACATAATTTTTATTTTTCAAAATGTTTTTGGTTACTCAGCACCCCTTACCTTCCAAATAAATTCAATGATTGGCTTTTCCATTTCTGCAAAGGTTGTTGGAATTTTGATTGGGATGTCTTTGAATCTGGAAATCATTTGGAGTAAAATTGACAGCTTGTCAATGTACAATCTCCCAATCCATGAGCATAGACTGTATTTCCATTTATTTAGGTCTTTTAAAATTTCTTCTGGCAAAGTTTTGCAGTATTTCATGTTTAGGTCATTTATATCCTTGTTTAAATTTGTTCCTAGATATTTGATTTTTAGTTGTAATTGTAAATGGAATTTTTCTTGATTTCTCCCTCAGATTGTTCTTATTAGCAATTCTGCTTATTGATCTTGTACCCCACCATTTCATTGAATTCATTTATTAGCTCTAGTAGTTTTGTTATAGATTCTTTGGGACTTTCTATATATAGGATGAAGTCATACACAAATAGTGAAAGTTTTACCTCTTTTCCAATTTAGAAGCCTTTTATTTCTTATTATTGTTATTCACAATTCTGAATAACAGTGGTGACATTGGACATCCTTATTTTGTTCCAGATGTTAGAGGGAAAGTTTTAACCACTTCCCAATGAGTAGAATATTACCTGTGAGTTTTTCATATTTGCACTTTATCATGTTGAGAAATTTTCCTTCTATTCCTATCTTTCAGTGTGATTTTATCAAGAAAGGGTGCTATATTTTGTCAAATTCCTTTTCTGCATCAATTGAGATGATCATGTTATTTTTCTCCTTTGATTTCTTAATGTGGTATATTACACACCACATTATCTTGTGTTGAACCACACTTGCATACCTGGACTAAAACCCACTTTATCATGGTGTATAATTATTTTAGTGTGCTGTTGGATTCAACTTGCAAGTATTTGATTGAGGATTTTTGCATCTATTCCAATTGCTTTTTGACAAGCCCACCAAATCCACTTAATTGGGAAATGACATTCTCTTCAACACATGCTGCTGGGATAACAGAATATCCATAAGCAAAAGAATGAAAAGGGTTCACTGTCTCACATCATATACAGAAATTTTAACTAAAAAAATGCTTCAAACACCTGAAATAAGAACCAGGATGATTAACCTACCAGGAGAAAAGGTAGAGAAGTATGTTCAGGACACTGTTAAGAAATGGTTTCTTAGATTTACATCCAAAACAGAAGCAACAAAAGAAATAGTAGATAAATGGAGACTTATGAAAATTAAAAACTCTTTTTGTGCATCAAAGGACATTATCATGAAAGTAAAAAGAAAACCTACTCAATGGGAGAATATATTTGGAAATCACATATCTGATAAGAAGTTAATATCTAAAATATATAAAGAAGTCCTACAATTCAATAATAAAATACAAGAATACAATTTAAAAATGGGTAAAATACTTGAATGGGCATTTTGTTAAAGAAGATATATAGAGTCTAAAAATCACATGAAAAGATTCTCAACATCATTAGGTATTAGAGAAATTCAAATCAATACTACAATAAGATAGCATTTCACACTCACTGAATGAGCAATTTTTTTTTAAAATGGAAAATTGCAAGTGTTGGAGAAAGGATGTGGAGAAGTAAGAACACTTATTCATTGCTGGTGAGAATGTAAAGTGGTGCAGTTGCTGTGGAAGATAGTTTGGCATTTCCTCAGAAATTTAAGCATAAAATTACCATAGGATGCTGCAATCCCACTTCCAGGTATGTACCAAAACAATTTGTAAGCAGAGACTCAAACAGATATTTACAACCCAATGTTCATAAAAGCATTATTCACGATTGCCAAAAGATGGACACAACCCAAGTGTCCACCAACTGAAGAATGGAGAAGTAAAATGTTTTATATACATGAAATGAAATACTATACAGACATTAAAAAGGAATGGAATTCTGATACATTTGACAATATGGATGAATCTTGAAGACATCATGTTGAGTAAAATAAGTCAGACACAAAAGGACAAATATGTATGATCTCATTGGTATGACACAATTACAATAAGCAAATGTGTAGAGTCAGAATGTAGAGTATAGGTTACCAGAGGCCAGGGTGGGGATAGGTAATAAGGAGTTGATGCTTAAATTGTAGAGTGTTTCTATTAGGGTTGATGGTAAGATTTTGGAAATGGATGGTGATGATGGCAGCAGAGCATTATGTAATTAACAACACTCTCTCTATATGAATATTGGTAACAGGAGAAATGTTAGGTTGTTTTTCTGTTGGTAGAATAAAAAAATTTAAAAAACATAGGATTGTATAACACAAACAGAGAAACCTATTGTGAATGATGGAATATAATTAATAGTACAATTATAAAAATGTTCTTTCATGAATTGTTACAAATGTACAACACAAATGCATGGTGTAAATGAGTGATACATGGAAACAATATTTTATGCATGATTTTTCTGTAAAACTCAAACTTCTCTAGTTAAAAACTCATTTTGTGTGAGATGTGTTGGTTTATTTTTTGACTCTCAATTCTGTTCAAATAGTCTCATTGTCTATTTTTATGCCAGTACCACAACTTTTTTGGTTACTGTATCTTTGCTATACAATTTGAAGTTGGAAAGTGTGAGTTCTTCAACTTTGTTCCATTTCAAATATTTTTGTGTATTTGGGGCACCTTGAAATTTGACATGAGTTTGAGGATGGTACTTTCCTTTTCTGCATAATATCTGCTGAAATTTGGTAGGCAATGTTTTGAATCTGAAGATCACATTGTGCAATATTCACATCTTGGCATATTAACTCTTCCAGTTCATGAACATTCAATATCTTGCTACTTATTTAGGTCTTACATAATGTCTTTCATCAATGATTTTTTCCAGTTTTCCATGTAAAAGTCTTTTATATCCTTTGTTAAACTTATTCTTATATATTTTATTCTTTTGTTGATATTGTAAATAGAATTTTCTTAATTTCCCCTTTTGAGATTTCACACAGCTACTTTGCTGAACTCATTTATTACCTCTAATAATTTCCCTGTAGATTTCCTTAGATTTTCTATATATATAATCATGTAATCTGTAAATAAAGATAGTTTTACTTCCTCCTTTCCAATTTGCATGCCTTTATTTCTTTTGCTTGTTTAAGTGCCCTGACTAGTACTTATAGTATTGTATTGAATAGCAGTGGAGAAAGTTGGCATCCTTGTCTTGTTCCTAATCTTAGGAAGAAAGCTTTCAATATTTCACCATTGAGAATGATATTGTGGTAGGTTTTTCATAAATTGCCTTTGTTATGCTGAGAGACATTCCTTCCAGTCCTAGTGTTCTGAATATTCTTAACAAAAAATGGTGCTGGATTTTGCCAAATACTTTTTATGTATCTATTGAGATAATCCTGGTTTTCAAAATTCTTTTTTCTACTTATGTAGTTTATTACACTGATTGTTTTTCATATTTTGAAACTCCTTTGCATTCCTGGCATAAATACCACTTGGTCATAATGTTTAATATTTTCAGTATGTGATATACTCAGTTTACTAGTATTTTGTCAAGGATTTTTGCTCTATATTTAAAGTGGAAATTTTTTTGTGATTTTCATTTCTTGTGATATTTTTATTAGGTTTTAGTATCTGTAATACTGGACTCATAGAATGAATCAAAACATGTCCTCTTCTCTTGAATTCTTTGAGAAGAATTGGTGTTAATTCTTTAAACGTTTAGTAGATTTCACCATTGGAGCCATTTGGTCCTGAATATTTCTTGGTGGAAAGTTTCACCTTCACTTGTTACAGGTGGTTTTAGTATGGAAGCTGCTGAGGATAAAGGACCTGAAATGAGTTGACTTTTAATATGGGGATTTGTTAACTTAAAAGCTCACCATTTTGAGGCCATGAACATGTCCAAATCAAGACTTTATCAGGCAATGCTTTTCTCTCTGAAGACTGGCTGTCAGTGATACTGGACTCCTTCCTCACATGGCAGGACACATTGTGGTGTCTGCTGGGGCTCACCTCCTCTGGGCTTCCTTGCCTACAGCTTCCTGCTTCATGGCTTTCTCTCTCCTTTTGTGTTCTGTTGATTTCAGCTTGTCTTCCATCTTCTCAGCTTCTGAGCATTTCTCTCTGTTTCTATCTCTGAATTCATACAATTTATAAAGGCCTCCAGTGAGAAGAATAAGACACCTTGAGTAATGTCTTACTGAAATTATCTAATGAAAAGGCCATTAAGAGAAATGACCAAATCAAATGGTCTACTTAGAATAAGTTCACACCCACCGGGATGGAATTGCTGTAAAGACATGATTTTCTGGAATCCATTCATCAACTAGTCACACAGGGTTTTTGAGGTTTTTCTATTTCTTTTAAAGTCCATTTTGTTAATTGGTGCATTTCAAGGAAATTTTCCATTTCTTCTAGAGTGTCTAATTTGTTGGCATACAATTGTTTATAGTATTCTTTTTTTTCATTTTAAGACAGTTTATTGACATATACCATTCATGCATGAACATACATAAACAATAATGTGTAATAAAAGTTTTGAACTTAAAAGAAAGCATGCATAACATCATACAGAACACCAATACATCATCCCACCACCAATACCTTGCATTGTTGTGAGACATTTGTACAAACTATGAAAGAGCATTGTCAAAGTATTACTTCTAACTATGATTCATATCTTACATTTGGTGTATTTCCCCTCAACACACCCTATTTTTTTGTTCATAAACCACCTAATTTATCTAAAGTGAACAATCAGTGGGATTTAGTAAAATCACTGAGTTGTGCATTCATCATTTCAATCAATAATAGAGCATTTTCCTTCTTCCAAAGAAAACAAAACAAAACAAAACAAAAAAAACAGAAAACATCATACCCATATGTTAGTGCTACTAATTACAACTCCTATAACATGCTTTCAACTTTTAAATTTATTTCCAAACATTTACAAACAATTTTTTACCAATCCTGCACAAATTTAATCTCAGCTTTCCATTCTATAACCATATTATTTTCTCTGGTGACTTATAGTCTAGCTATTAACTTCTTGAGTTTGCTCATTATATTTAGTCCATAATAGCAAAGTCATAAAATATTTGTTCTTTTGTGCCAGGCTTGCTTCTCTAAACATAATATCCTCTGGTTTCATCCACCTTGTCATATGCATCACTTTATTTCTTCTTACAGTAGCTGTATAATCCATTGTGTTTATATAAAGAGTTTGTCCATTCTTCAGTTGATGGATACCTGGATTGTTCCCTCTTATGGCATTTATGAATATTGCCACTACGATCATTGATGTGCAGATGTCTGTGTCACTGCATCCAGCTTTTGTGGGTATATACCTAGTAGTGGTATCACCAGGTCATAATGGTAAGTCTATATCTGACTTCCTTAGGAACTGCCAAAAGGACTCCCATGGTAGCTGTACAATTCCACATTCCCACCAGCAGTGAATAAGCATCATATCTCTCTACATCCTCTCCAACATTTGTAGTTTTCTGTTTCATTAATAGTGGTCATCCTAGTATATGTGAAATGATGTTTCATTGTAGCTTCAATTTGCTTTTCCCTAATAACCAGTGAGGTTGAACAAATTTTAGTGTTTTTTCTCCATTTATACTTTTTCTTTAGAAAAATATCTCTTCTGGTCCTTTGCCAATTTTTAAATTGAATCATTTGTCTTTTGATTGTTGAGTTGTAGGATATCTTTATATATCATGGATTTTAGGCCCCTGCCAGATGTGTGAGTTCCAAATGTTTTCTCCCATTGAGTAGACTGCATTTTACCTTCTTCCCAAAGTTCTTTGAGGTGCAGAAATATTTAATTTTGAGGGTTTCATTTATCTGTTTTTTTCTTTTTCTGCTTGTGCTTTGGGGGTAAGGTTTAAGAGACCCTCTCCTACTACAAGGTCTTGTAAATGTTTCCCAACATTATCTTCTAGGAGTTTTATGGTCCTAGATTTTATGTTTAGGTATTTTATTGACTTTTAGTTGATTCTTGTATAGGGAGTGAGATAGGAGTTCTTTTTCATTCTTTTGGTTATGCATAACCAGTTCTCCCAGCACCATTTATTTTCTGTCCCAGAAAAGTAGACTTCGTAGGGTTATGAAAAACCAATTGACCATAGAGATGAGGGTCTATTTCTGAACTCTCAATTCAAATCCATTGACCAATGTGTCTATATTTATGCCAATATCATGCAGCTTTGACCACCATAGCTTTATAATGCATTTCAAGGCCAGGGAGAAAGTCTTCCAATTTTGCCCTTCTTTATGAGGGTGTTTTTGGCTATTTGTGACATTTACTCTTCCAAATAAACTTGGTAGTTGACTTCTCTATTTTTGTAAAGTAGGCTGTTGGAATTTTGATTGGTATTGCATTGAATCAATAGATCAGTTTGAATAGGATTGGCATCTTCATGATGTTTAATCATCCAATCCAAGAATGCAGAATGTCCTTCCATTTGTTTAGGTTCTTTTTTTATTATTTCTTTTAGCATTGTTTTCTAGTTTTCTGAATACAGATCCTTTACACTCTTGGTTAAATTAATTCTTAGATATTTGAGAATTTTTGTAGCTATTTGTATTAGTCAGCCAAAGGGGTGCTGATACAAAATACTGGAAATCAGTTGGTTTTTATAAAGGGTTTTTATTTAGTGTAGAAGTTATAGTTACCAGGCCATAAAGCATAAGTCTCTTCCCTCACCAAATTCTGTTGCTATGTGCTGGAGCAAGGCAGCTGCTGACATTAGCTAGGGTTCAGGCTTCTTGGGTTCCTCTCTTCCCAGGGTGGTGTTTCTCTCTGGGCTTAGCTCCTCTGTTTCCTTCACAAGGTCAGCTGTAGACTATGAGGCTCTCTAGGCTCTGCCTCTCTCCACAAGGCCAGCTGTGCACTGTCAGGTGAATGGCTCATCTCTGTCCTGGGACCTTCTCTCCTTCCTCACAACCAAGCTCCTCCATCTGCTCACCTCCAGGTGTTCTAGCATCAAACTCCAACATCAGAACTGCTCCAACTCTGTCCTTTGCCATGCCTTTTAAAATATTTGATTCCCCACCCACCAAGGGGTGGGACTCAATGTCCTATTGTCATGGACCAGTTAATGCCCTAATCATAACTTAATCATACCCAGATTAGCAGACCAGTTTACAAGCATAGTACAATATCTATTTTTGAAATTCATAATTACATCAAACTGCCAAACTGCTACACTATTGTAAATGGAATTTTTTTCTTGATTTCCTCTTCAGTTGGCTGATTACTTGCATACAAATGCTACTGATTTTTGACTGTTGATCTTGTATTCTGTCACTTTTCTGAACTCATTTATTGCCTCAAATAGCTTTGTTTTAGATATTTCAGGAATTTCTATATATACAGTCATGTCATCCATGAATATTGAGTGTTATTTCCTCTTTTCCAATTTGTATGTGTTTTACTACTTTTTCTTGCCTAATTGCTCTAAATAGAACTTCTAGCACAATGTTGAATAACAGTGGTGACAGTGGGCATCCTTGTCTTTTTCCTGATCTTAGAGGGCAAGCTTTCAACTTCTCCCCATTGAGTAATATGTTGGCTGTGGGATTTTCATATATGCTTTTTTTATTATGTTGAGGAAATTTCTTTCTATAATTATCTTTTGAAGTATTTTTATCAAGACAGTTTGCTGGATTTTGTTAAATGCCTTTCCTGCCACCAATCAAGATGATCGTTTATTTTTTCCCTTCTTGTTAATGTGGTGTATGTCATCAATTGATTTTCTTATGTTGAAACACCCTTGTACAACATATATGAAACCCACTTGATTGTGGTATAAAATTATTTTTATATGCTGTTTGATTAGATTTGATTTGCAACTGGTTTGAGAATTTTTGCATCTATGTTCATTAGCGATATTGTTCTGTAATTTTCTTGTAGTATCTTTATCCTCCCCTTAGGGTGATGTCTTCATAAAATAAGTTGGGTAATTTTCCCTCTCTTTCAATTTTTTGTAAGACATCAACAGGATTGGTATTAACTCCTGAAAAGTTCAGTAGAATTCAACTGTTGAGTCATCTGGCCCTGGACCTTTCTTTGTTGGGAGACTTTTGATGATTGATTCAATCTCTTTGCTTGTGATTGCTTCGTTGAGTTCCTGTATTTCCTATAGAGTCAATGTAGCTTGTTTGTTCATTTCTAGAAATTTGTCCATTTCACCTAGGTTTTCTAATTTGTTGGCATACAGTTTCTCTTTATATTCTCTTATGATCCTTTCTATTTCTGTGGGGTCAGTGAAAAAGTCCCCCCTTTAGTTCTGATTTTATTTATTTTCATCTTCTGTATTTTTTCTTTGTTAATCTTGCTAAGGTTTTGTCTCTTTTATTGATCATCTCAAAGAAACAGTATTTTGTTTTACTGACTTTCTCCATTTTTTGTTCTTTACTTCATTTATTCCTGCCCTAATCTTCGTTAATTCCTTCTTTCTTCTTGCTTTGGGGTTGGTTTGCTGTTCTTTTTCTAGTTTCTCCCACTGTTCTGCATCTCATCACTTTTGCTTTTAATACCTGTGCTGGGGGAGCAGATGTAGCTCAAGGGGTTGAGCACCTGCTTGCCATGTAAAAGGTCCCAGGATCAATCTACAATATCTCCTTTAAAAAGTTAAAATAATAGTCTGTATTGTCCGATACCAGTATAGCTAATCCTGGTCTCTTTTGTTTACTATTTGCATGAAACATCTTTTTCCAACCTATCGCTTTCAGTCTATTTGTTTCCTTGTGGCTAAGGTGAGCCTCCTCCAGACAGCATATGGATGACTCATGTTTTCCTATCCATTCTGTCAGCCTATGTGTTTTAAAAAAGATTTAATTAATTTATTTATTTCTTCCTCCTTCATTGTTTTTGCTCTCTGTCAGTTCTGTTTCTGTTTGTTGTGTGTTCTCTGTGTCTGTTTATTGTGTGTTTTCTGTGTCTGCTCATCTTATTTTTTGGGAAACACTGGGAACTGAACCCAGGACCTCCCATGTGGGATGGAGGCACACAATTGCTTGAGCCACCCCCAGTCTTTGCTTATTGTGCCTATCATTGTGTTTCCTCCTTGTGTCTCCTTGTTGCATCATATTTTTGCATCATCTTGTTGCATCAGCTAACCTACCCACCCTGTTGTGTCAGCTCACTGTCTTGCTTGTCTTCTTTTGGAGGCACCAGGAACAGAACCCAGAACCCTCCGTGGGGTAGGTGGGCACCCAACTGCTTGAGCCTCATTGACTCCCTAGCCTAAGTCTTTTGTTGGGGGAGTTTAATTGATTAATTGTAAAAGCATTACTTCATCCATTTTGTCCTTTGATTTTCATATGTCATATCTTATATTTGTACATCTTTTAACCTTTTTTGCTTATCCTTTCTGTTAGTCTTCACTTGTACACTCTCCTCCAAGCATCTCTCTCTTGTCTTTTCTTTTCTAGCTGCAGAACTCCCTTTAGTGTTTCCCATGGAGCTGAATACTTGTTTATCAATTCTCTTAGTTTCTGTTTATCTGTGAATATTTTAAGCTCACTGTTTTGTCACATAAGAAACATAAAGAAATCTTGGCTGTAAGTTATTCTTTTACAGTACCATAATTATATTATACCACTGCCTTCTTGTCTTCATGGTTTCTGGAAGAAATCTGCACTAAATCTTATTGTGTGTCCCTTGTGTGTGATGTTTTGCTTTTCCCTTGCTGCTTTCAGAATTTTCTCTTTATCTTTGGCATTCTGCATATTATGTGTCTTTGGTAGGTCTATTTGGACTTCTTCTCATTGAAGTAGACTGTGCTTCCTGGACATGTATATTCACATATTTCATGAGTGTTGGGATATTTTGGCCATTATTTCCTCAAGTATTCTTTCTACCCCCTTTTTTCATTCTCATCTCCTTCTGGAATTCTCATAACATGTATATTGCTGCACTTCATGCTATCATTCAACTTCCTGAGACCCTGTTCAATGTTTTTTCCATTCTTTTCTCTGATTTTGTTTTTCTTCAATTCCAGTTGTTCTTTCCTCTACATCACTGATTTCTTTCTTCCATGATTTCAAATCTGTTGTTGTGTGCCTCTATTGTATTTTTAAATCTCCCTAATTGAGTCTTTCAACTACCATATGCTCTGTTATTTTTCTATTCAAGATTTGAAATTTTTCTTATGCTCTCTCAGGGTCTTCTTAATTTT
>PVKH010028779.1:0-12777 GCA_004027955.1 Chaetophractus vellerosus | reverse complement strand
GAAATAAAGGAAGTCTGACGACTTTTTATTGTATTGCTGCAGAACGTCCCCTTTGGGGAGGTGGGGGTAGAGTGTTTGGATAGCATTAAATAGTGAGTGCCCTGTAGGAAATACAGTGCCTGGGTGTAGAACTTTGCTTCAGCTCTGATTTTGAATCAGAAGCAAAAGAAAACTTTGAAGCTGGCCAGTAAAGGGACTTGTCAGGAAGTTGGCTAATGATCTTGATTTGAACAGGAGGTCTCAGCAAAGGGGTTTGCAGTTTGCTAGCCATTGTGAACTTCTGGAATCACTCGGTTGGGTCTGCTTTTTGGTACTCAGATAGTCCTGACATTTCCAAACCAGCTTTTTATTTTGCTTCAGGACATATATTACCCAAGTCTGCACTATGGAGAAGTGGGACGGTAATGAGGGCACCTCAGCTTTTCACATGCCTGAGTGGATGGTGAGTTCTTTGGTCACTTTGTTTTTCCTTCTGTTTCTTGAAAATGAGAGGCAACGGTTTCTGACAGATGACAGTGATCATCTGTACGAACTCTCTTCCAAGATATGTGGTTGGAAAAAGTTATTATGCTAATTTCTGACTGGGTCCTATGTACAGGGTCACCCCTGATCCTTAATTACAAGTGAAGCTAGGGATGGTCTGAGAAGCTGCCTGGCCAGAGTCTGCTTATGGCCTGTGGTGGACTGGGGCTTTCCTGCTGCTGGTACTGCATGGATTGTATTATCCTGTGATTGCTTTACATTGCTTTACATTTCTGTTTCTAAACTGATGCTTAATGTATTTCTCATGGATTAAAGAAAAAGAATAGTGAGGGGGAAAAAATACAGAACTTGTAGAAGTAGTGTGCTATAAAGCCTCTAAAAAGATTGATTTAAAACATGTCTCCCCTACCTGCCTCCATTTTTTTCCCAGTCAAAATATTTCCCCAATTATTCTTTGTATACAGTATTTCTAGATGGCAGGAACTAGGTGTCTTGGTACAGTTACTCAAAATACTGTATTTGTCTGATACATATTTTAATATATGATAATAAAGACTTATTTGTTGATAAGAACTAGCACGCAAAACCTAATATTTTAGATCCAATTCAACTTTTGATTTAAAAACCACCATTCTTAGTTTCTAACTGTCTGATTTCTTCTAGATTTAACCTGATGTCTTACAGTCTACACACAGGCTTGTGTTATATATGATACATTTGTATATTATATATTTCTATACTATATACAACATATTCCAAGTTCTTTCAGTGTTTATGAAATTATGAACATGAAGAAATAACCACTGATAGTAAGATTGGGTATATATATAGTAGGCCTAAAGAGATTGAAAACAAAGGCTCACCTGAGGAGCCTGCGTTTCAACTCACGTTGTTGCAGCTATTTTTTCCTTACTGTTTTTGGGGTTATTACTGTTGCTGTTCTTAATGTTGTTTCAGAACCTTGCACTCAGTTTTAAAACATTTGATGGAAAGAAATCTTATCCATCCACAGGCTTATTTCAAATAATATAGTGTTTTAGAATTAAGGGGGAAAATTCATTTATTAATTCTGGTTGGGTCTTTTCGTTTGGTTTTTTGAATGTCCAGCTACTTACCAATAGAAGAGGAGGAAAGCAAGAATTCTGGTTTTCTCAGGGAAGAGACCACATTAAGGCATTAAACTTTGATATTTCTGTAAAGGAATATTACAGGAGAATTCTACTGAACATTAGTGTACCAATTCATAAAATAAAGTTTTATAGTAACTCTTATTTGTTATAAGCAGTAGGTCTCACTGTCTTGCCTGCTGGGTATATCCTCTCAAGAGGAGTTCCAGCTGAACTTTTACCCATTTACTTCTTCCTATTTATGTGAACAGGAAGACTGCTCTACAGGAGTTAGTTTGACTATTGCTTAAGGGATAAGACCTAGGGCTTCCCAGCTTTTAGTGAGCATTCTTTAATAGAGCAAAGCCCTACTTTATAATACAGCATCTCTCTTGATTAGTGGCTTCTTGGCCCTTCTCTCTCAAAAATCAGTAAAATAACTTTGACTTGTAGGGTTTTTTGTTTGTTGTTTGTTTGTTTCTTTACAGCAATGAGAAAAAGTAGTGAGGTGCTTGCCTTCAATAACCCAGTTGTCTCATTCACTATCTTCTCCTGGCCAAAGACTAACCGCTTTCAGATATACCACATAAGTCATTAACTTCTGACCTGGTTTGAAAGTACTTCATTAGGCTGCCACTGATATCCGCTTAGCCAGCAAAGTTAGCCACTGAACAATGCTAGTGCGTTATCTATAGATTTCTAGACCTTACCTGTGAAATAGTAAAGTGCTTTTTGATCCTCAGGAGAAAACCCTGGTTTCAGTTCCATGTTGGTCTAAGATTTCAACTAGAAAGCTTTAACAAATGTCTAAGTTATGTCCCAGTTTACATATTAGCATAATGAAATTCCCACTGAGATGATCCCTGACTCTAAAGGAAATATGAGAAGCATTTCAAACCCTCTTTCAGAAGGAAAATTTAGCAGAGAATGTGTATTACAACACCTCCCCCTTTGTTACGGGACCTGCAAACCCCTCTGATAATAGGACTTAACCCATACACAGCAGCTGATAATACTCACATCTCTGATTCTCAGCAGGAAAATTGTCAGGGCGAAGTTTGAAGAACTCCAGTTTCAAAGAGTTGGCAAGGTACACTTTGAAGTTAATACTCCATCAGTCACTGGAAAACTTCTGCTGAAGCTTCTGCTGCTTTCAGCTACTTTCACCCGAAGGGTTTCCTTAGCATTATTTAGGCAGTTTTACCACTGAAAGTTTAGGGAACACATCCTTTTAAAGATTGTCTTATTAATATATTTTTACATGCTGTAGCAAATCCTTAGTCTCTTCTGGTAGGTGAAATATCTCCTGTTATGTGCATGGAGATCCACAGTAACCTTTTTTTTGTTTCTACATTTAAATAATTCCTCCTCCCATCTAAGCTCTCTGTAGTGGTTGGTACTTTTCCATAGGAAATCTGATTGATTGGCTTTCTTGAGTAACCCAACCAACCAGCTGGCAATCTGATTTTCTTTTCAATAGAAATTGTCCCTTTTATAGGTGAAGAGTTTGTTCACACAGCTCATTTGGCCTAGAAGAGAAGATGTCTATAAGAATATTTGAACCATATATACTTGGAAGTGAGACAGAAACCTTTAAGTTACCAGGTAAATGGTGGTAGAGGTAGCTTGGCTGTAACTCTAGGTCAGAATTAGCACTTAATACAGAGACCCATTTAAGAAACTGACAAAAACTATGGACCCTCTCCCCAAGAAAAATATACATACACACAAAATTTTGCATACTGTTTTAGGGGGTTCTAGCCATCAGTGGATTCTAGGTTAAGAACTTTTGACCTTAAAAAAGTAAAAATACTAATGTTTTATACTTATATATCCTTCAAAGCCCTTTCACCAATGTTATTGTCTCAGCACATGTTTGAGATAGGCAAAATAGATATTACTGTTCACATTCTACAAATGAAAATTACAGAAATTAAGTTTTGGAGATGTTAAGAAATGGAGGTGGAGAATATACAGAGAGAACCTCTGATTATCATCCTTTGTACTAATTCTTTATGAAAAGGAATTAATTGGTTTCTCTTGGTCTGATCCTCTTGAGGGTAAGTCCATCTTCTATCCTCTCCCTTGAGTCCTTTTTTTCTTAATGTATTAACCAGCCTTTCTTAACAGCCTTAAATTGTGAAAATCAAAATTAGACCAGCTCTCTTTTTACCCTGTGTTGGGTATAAAGAAAGAATCACCTTGATCTATTCTCTGGCCTTTCAAATAACCCTTTCTTTTCTGCTTATGAATGTGCCTCCATGGTTGTAGCCACAGGGAAGATAAAATAGTTGGCTAAGGAGAGCGTGAGAATGAAGAGAATTAGGGTCACTTTATTTATGCTTAGAGAAAATGTTAGATCAGTGGTTTTCCAAGTGTAGTCCCCAGACCAGCAGCATCAGCATCACCTGAGAACATGCTGGAAATGCTAAGTCTTGGGCCCTGCCCAGACCTACTGAATCAAACTCTGGAGGTGGGGCCCAGCAAGCTGTGTTTTAGTAAGCCCTCAAGTGATTCTGATGCACACTGAAATTTGAGAACTGCTCTGCTAGATGAATTTGTTAAGTGGTAAGACTCTTTCTGCTGGTAATAGTATCCTAAAATGCCTTCTGATTGTACTTGGTAGAGATCTGCAACTGCTTCTGGCTCAGGTCACGTGACTTAAACCACTGGACTAAAAAGTTCATTTTCACCTACATGAAGAAAATGGGGAACCAGCTTAGAGTCTACTACAATAAACACCTTTGGCTAGGAAGAGCAGAGATTCATTAAGCAGAAGAATATTGGTCTGTCTCATTTCATGAAATTATGACTATGGGATCAATTTTGTCATGAAATAAAAGGCTGAGAGTTTACCGGGTCCTAGAGGGAAAAGGGAAAATGGGGAGTTATTGCTTAATGGGTACAGAGTTTCTGTTGGGGGTAATGAAAAAGTTTTGGAAACAAATAGTGGTGATGGTTGCACAACATTGTGAATGTAATTAATGCCGCTGAATTGTTCACTTAAAAATGGTTAAATTTGATGTTACATATATCTTACCACAATAAAAATTTAACTTATAAGGTAAGTGGCTGAATGATGTTGAATGTCAATATTTTACTTCAATTAATTTCAGTTTCCATTTGTGGTAATGGCATTGGACAAAGTTGCCAATTAAAGGGCTTTGCTTATATGACTAGCTGTTTCAGAATTGTCGTTTGATCTGGGCTCCAAGATCACTTGGGGAAGATGTCAATTCTGAGACCCAATCTGATAAAGTAAATGTAAAGATAAATTAAGAGGAAAGAGTTGGGGCTAATACACTTAGGATCAAGGATAGGGGAGTTTTCTGTCTTCTGATTAATTTCATAAGGTGTGATATAGTGGAAAGAGCTTTGGCTCTGACATAAACGGGCTCAAACTCTAGTTCCATCACTTACGTGCTGTGAGAACTCAGGCAAATCGTTTGTTCTCTCAGTTCCAAATTTCTGATTTGTCAAATGGGGATAGTAATGTCTACTTCTTAAGATTCTTGTGTAGATTAAAAGAAATAGTGTATATAAACAGCTGTGCACTTAGTAAGTACTTAATAAATATCAGTTCCTCTCCCCTTCTTCCATTCATTTGGAGAAGTCGATAAACACTATGTACCAAACACTGGTATGACCTTTTCCTTCAAAATAAAGGTTATCCTGAAAAAAGAATCTACCATTTCAGCTTCTTTCTAGTGCTCAAAAAGCAGTCTCTTTTTTAAGAATTCAGATCACATTACCACTCCTGTCTTTCTGAAATATAGTTGAGTGCAGCTTTCCTATGTACAGGGTCTTTTTTGGAAATCAATCAATAATGATTCTTTGCCCTTTCATTTGGATCTTTATTTGGCAGTAACAAGGTTGTTCTGATTCTGGACGCTCTGAGGAGATAAGGCCCTCACCTTTGCAGTCACATCTCCCATAAGACACAGTTGTTGAAAAAAGCAAACAGGGTCACCCAAAAGCAAATCAGTAATAAGGATTAGAAACCAAATGTCAAAATATGTATAAAAGATGCACAGCAATGGACTGGAAGCCAGATGTCCAAACACATGTATAAAAGATGCATAATAAAGTGAAGAGCAACAGACTGAGAAAGTTTATATCCTTGGTAACAGCTGAAACCAGTGTCCCTAGTCTGGCTAGTCAAAGGACACAGGGAGTGTAGGTTGGGGGCCACCTGATCACTTGGCACCATTAGTTTTGTTTTGTTTTTTTCTAAATAAATTCCCCCATTGTTTTTAGTGTAGTTAATTTTTTTCTATTGAGACTAGGTTAACTAAAATCATCTGACAAGGAAAGGTTAAAAAGGAACCTAATTAGCAAGTTAATTATAACAGGCAGAAAAGTGCACCAGTTATATAAATAAGCTATTGTTATGCGCATGCAAGTTGGGCCTTGTCAAGGGACTTGTTAAGGTTTAGAGGTCAGAGGATCCATGTAATTAGGTGTTCAGGAAATAAATAAATAAATAAAAGTAAAACCGCCACCAGAATTAGGAATGGCTGATGAGCCACTAACAGAAATGCCTTATTTAATCAGGACTTTACTGCTAGAGGGGTTGTTGGAGCTGCTTCAGAGATTCCAGGGAAGGGTAGCCTCCCTCCACCCCCTCAAAAAAAAAAAGCTAGCTGGAACCAGAACCAACAGAATTGCTGATGAGAAAGGTTTAAAGACCTAGCGACAAGGGTCCCTGGATCGGAGAGGTGGCAGTAGGGCTGGTAATGTCACTATGCTGAGCAGCAAGAAGAAATACATTGTCAATGGCAACTTTGGGATTAAAGCCCAGGTGAGGCTAAACTCTTATTTCCCAGTCTTCCTGCTGCTATGACCATTATTATAAATGACCAGCTATTTATACTCTCTTTTTCCCTTTTTTCCTGCTTTTGCTGCTCCAGCCCTAACATCTCTTTCCCTCCCTTGCTTTGATGCCTGTTGGAATTAGGTGGTTCTCTCTTAAATGGAATGGAAAAGGTTTGAAATTTAAAGGACTCTGGTTTCAGACAAGGTAGGAAAGTTAGGGGTAGACTCTACCACGGTACCACAACTGGGGTGGGTAGGTTACTGTTTTGCAAGGTGGACTGTTGGGTAAAGAATTTCACCTCATTTAATTATTGAGGGGAGGCAGACACCAGGGAATGACTTAACGCATATGTTCTGGTTATCAGTAAAAAATAAACATTTGTTTATTGGGGAAAATTGTACAACCTACATTATATATGTTATTGAAGCAGTCTCTTTCTAGTATTCTTCTGCTTTAAACTTGAGTTCAATGTCTAACTAGTAAGCAAGGTTTTTACCATATGTTTCTGGATAAAATCTACACAGCCTAGTCTTCATTAATGTCAAAAAGACAGCCCTAAACTTGTGGTAGGTGGGTGGAATTACTGTAAATGGAAAACATTTTATAGAGAAGAGAACTCAGAAACTAGTTTGAGGTGATGATGCAGCTAGGTATCTGCATAGTTTAGTGTTAATGGGGTAAATAGGTGTGTACCCACCCTGAACCTACAAATCTGGACAACTTGACTGGCTCCCTCTAGTGGTGTGTGTGTGTGTGTGTGTGTGTGTGTGTGTGTGTGCATGCAGGTGGGTGGGGTGTGTGTGTGGGGGGGTGCATATCAGAGGCAGGGGTTATCTGTTGCTCTTTTTTAGAAGTGGGTACCACTAAGTTAGTAACTTAGTGTGGCCTTTGGAAAGTCAATTTAGTTACTTTTCCTACATGGCCTGTAAAGCAAAATAAAGGCATTTGGCTGTCTTGAACAAGGGTAATGAAATGGAATCCAGCCAGGAAGCCAAAAGTTTGAGCCTGCTATACCTTCCCTATCTTTCTACCTACCCTTTTCCCCTTCCCAGTACTCTTTATTCAATGGTTTTTTGGTGTCCCCCCCCCCCAGTACCTTTTGCCCTTAAAAATTATTCTAGTGTCAGATTTGGCTTATGCTTAACATATTTACTTAAAAATCAACCAAGCACAGACAGTGGAGATAGAATAGACTACTTCATACTTCAGTTCATTAAGTCAGTAAATTATTGAGTTCCTAATTTGTGCCAGGGTTTTGTGCCTGAGGATGAATAAGATACACAACCCCTGCCTTTAAGAAGCCTAGAGTTTAGTAGGGGATACAGGTAGGTAGACAGGCAGGGATATTCAATGTGATATGTGCTTTGATAGGAGAAGTGCATGAAGTTCATGTACTTCTTATGGGAGTACATAAAAAGGACATTTTCCCCTTTTGGAATCAATCAATACTTTAGAAAATTGTCAATCTTGCCATTAAAAAAAAAAAATTGCCAAGAGCTTCTAACACCAAACTTCTAATCCAGCAAATTTTACTGTTTCTAGAAACAATTTGCAAACTCACTTTTGAGCTTTATTTCTTGTTATAGCTATGAAAATGTATGAATTTCCCTTAACAGCAAGTCTAAGCTAATTCAATTAGGCATTGGTCCCCTTGTCTAAAGACTCAAATGACTCAGTAGTTACTTCTAACTGCAGGAAATGTAGCCATTATCGGCTGCTTTCATTCTGGTTGCTGTGTCTATGAGATTCTGCCCATCAAGGAAACATCTTTTTATCATTAAAGGTGGAATTAGCTGTCAGGTTTTTTTGTTCTTTTCAGTTTCTGTGCTGTCTCTGTGCCACCTTGGATCCAGAAGAATAATCTTAGCAATTATGCAAACATTCAACTAGAAAAAAAGAACACAGTTATTCAGTGAATAAATGGTATGAGCTTTCGTTTGTAATATATTATAAAGTATCAACTGGAACTTCCAATATAGGAGAAAGAGGTAAAATTGCAAGAAAGTTACTATCAGATATTGTCCAAACTGCATGCTCTAGGGTATGATCTGCAGTTTATAATATTCAGTCCAGTTGTCTACCCCTTCTACATCTGTCATATTATAGCAAAAAATGATCAATTATATGGCTTTTAGTATATTTTATCATTCTGAACATTTAAAAATTAATACTTACTATACTTAACTAGTACCAGAAAGCTAACTGATACATTTTAGAAACCTTTTAAAAACTAGAGTGGCTATGTGCAAGAGTTGAAAGAACACTGAACTGCGGGGGTGAGGGTGGATTTGTTGAATCTATTGCAGTGTTTCACAGTTTATATTCATTGTCTCATTTAACCCCCTCTAAAACCTGTGTGGTAAGTGCTATTATCTCTATCGTATATATGGGAAAATAAGGCCCACAGAAGCATCTTGACCAACATTACATAGCTAATAAGTGGCATAGCCAGGATTTGAATGGCATTTCAGAAAGTTCTGTCTGAATGCAAAGCCTATATTTTTCATTATACCAAAACATTTCCTGAGAATCTTGAAACCTGAAGGCAAGTCACTTTATCTTTTTGTACCTTCCCGTTTTCTTATCTAAATACATGACAGTTGGAATACATACTGTAGTCTCAAAGATTCTTTCCAGCTTTAATTTTCAGTGAAATTATAGAAAGGATTTCTGTATATGACTCAACATTCTAAAAATTTATTTCATCCAGAATATTCCATTCTCCATTTTCTTAGTCACAATTTTATTGTAAAAGACAAATAGAGAATGGATCAAAGATTTAAATTTGATAGAAACATAGTAGATAAAGTGTGAGAAAGCATTCTTGTTTCCAAAGCGTCTTTTTTTTTTAAAGATTTATTTTTATTTATTTATATATACCCCCTTGCTACTTGGCTTGCTGTGTTCATTTGCTTTTGCGTTTTTCTGTGTCTGCTTGTCTCCCCCTGTTACATCATCCCGCTGAGTCAGCTCACTGTGCGGTGGCTTGCCTTCACCAGGAGGCCCCGGGAACAGAACCCCCATGTGGTAAAACAGAGCCCAACCAACTGAGCCACAACTGGTTTCCCCCAAAGCGTCTTAATGTTCCAAATAACACTTGGTATAATCAGATCAACTGCAGGGGAAGGGAAGAGCCTATAAAGCTAGCCTTGAATGATGTTTCAAAATGGAGGTTCTTTTCCTGTGTATAACTACAGTTCTTTTTCTTAGCAGATCCAATTTGCTGACCAGAAGCAAGAATTCAACAAACGTCCCACCAAAATTGGACGCCGCTCTCTGTCTCGGTCTATCTCTCAGTCATCTACTGACAGCTACAGCTCAGGTGAGTACTGAGCGCTATGGATCCCCCCATCTATCCAAGGCTAATTAGGCCTGATCAGTGCTTTGGAATAGATGCTCTGACTCCAAGTCAAAATTTAGACCAAACTTATGAATGAAATTTTTAGATTCCTCTTGGCAAGTCAGAGTAGAGTTTAATGGAACTCTTCTCTTCAAATTGAGACAGAAGGAGGTAATAAGGAAACTGAGTTCTTTGATCTACTCAGAAGAGTAGGAATATGTAGCTCACTGATGATCTTCACTGAACTGCATGTATAAAGATGTGTTTTTTTCATTCTTTGAAAATAAAAGAGGGTTTTCTTCCCTCTGGTTAGTATTTGCACATTCATGGAGAAACCTCAGTTGCTTCAAAAAACAAATGTACATCACTATTACAAAGTGGTAATAATATGGTGATGCATGGGAAAAATATATTTAATGTAACTTATGGACTATAGCTAACAGCAATATTATAATATTCTTGCATCAATGTCAAAGATGGTACTGTGTTAATAATAGGGGGCTATGGAAAAAATATACCAAATGTGCACTATACCCCATAGTTAGTGGTAATAGTCTGATGATGTTCTTTCATAATTACAGATTATGTAATTATGGAAGGTGTTGGTGGAGGTGTATTATATGGGAATTCTCCACATTATGTATGATTGTTTTGTAAGTTTACAACTTCTCTAAAAATACATATATATAACTTTAAAAAGCAATGAAAACATTTTATCAAGTTCAAACAAGTGGGCCCGTTCCCTTCTCTCCTGAGCTGTGATATTATATTGCTTATTCTGTCTCCCTTCCTTTGAAGGGGCGTTAAGTCAAATATATGTGCCCTGGGGCTGAGTTATCATTTAATACCAGATGAACTAGTACCACATAGGTCCCCTTAAAGACATTGACTATTTGTACAATAGTGCCCATCTCTGCTTCCTCCAGATATTCGTTTCATTCTAGCCATACCAACCTCCTTGCTTTTATTTGAAACATTCCAGGTACTCTCCTTCTTAAAGGCCTTTGCAATTGCTATTCCCTCTGCCTTTCATCTGCTCTTTCCCCACATATATGTATGGCTGGTTCTCTTACCTCCTTCAGGTCTTAACCAGATATCACTCTCCCACTGAGACCTATCCTTGCTAGTCCTTTAAAATTGTACAAACACTATACCCAGAATTCCTTATCAAATTTTCCTCTTTTATTTTTTCCATAGCACTTATCATATAACATGCTATATATTTTACCTATTTATTTTTGTCTTTGTCTACTTGAATGTGAGATCCTGAGGGCAGAGAATTTATCTGTTTGTTTTTCACTGTACTTAGAACTGTGTCTGACACTCGAGGTGCTTAATAAATACATATTGGTGAAGGTGTTAGAGGCATTCTTATACTTTACACCCTTGTTAAGGTCCCTGATATACTCTATATTTTTCCCTGATATACTCTATGTGAAGTAGCTAGAAAAAGGCTTATGACATCTCACAGAATATACCTTCCTATCCAAGTGCTTGTTTTGCTGAAGATTTTTAAAGGCTTAAGTGGTTTATGGCCTACTGCCCCTTCCCAGTGGTCCTAGCACTCTGCTTTATCATTCTTTCATTTAGGAACCTCTACCAGTCCTTCTCAAATGAGGTTCCTCATCTGAGCCACAGAACACAGAAAATGATTTGAGGGACTGCTTTCTCAGTTCTCTGAAGGATGGCACATAACTAGTACCCTTCTAGATGTAGAAGAAAGATGTTAATTCATTATATACAATGGATGCTTCAAGGCAATAGGACTTAATTCTAATGGAACCCAGATTGAGAAAGCCTGCACTAATCCCTGAAATTATTTCATAAGAAATAAAATTCTAAAAAAAAAAAAAAAAAAACACTTTCCCTAAGGGGGGAAAAAACCATAAAAACAAATGAACAGAAGAAACTCTTCTTCAGTGATCTGTTTCTGAAAAAGATGTCTTTGCAGTGAGTTAATTGGTTAAGGATGAGGAGGGAGGATTGAAGTCCCTTAGTTCATGATTTGTTCCTATAAAGTTTGAGTAATTTCAGGTTTTCCCAAAAAACAAAGCTATTTGTTTGTTAGTTTGGATCTTGGTTGCTACCATAGCTTTTCACATGTTTCTTGAGTGTTATTCATCAATGAAATCTGAGGCACACTGACACATAGGTCCCTACTTATTTCTATTACCAAATAAATAGATTGGGCCCATGAGGAATTACCTGATTTAAAATAGTCTAATAGGACTCATTCAACCAGAATTCTTACTGCTTCTTTCCCTGGCAATAACAAACAATATCACAGCTGCTAGGAGGTAAGGCTTAATCAGGTTTGAGCCATGGAGCACATGTATGCATCAACAAATTTGCTCTGGGATTGATGGTAGAATTGCGTTCAATCAACTATAACTTGAGTTTTGACTCTGGGAAATCATGAAACAAGAGAATGTCCTAGAGTAAAGTTATATTGTACTTTCTGTTACTTTTCTACTGAAGAAACTGAACCCTTTCTTGGTATTATCTCATTTATTCACAAAGTTTTTCTGGCAGTAGTTAGAGGAAGGGGAGAGCATAGAACGAGCAGGGTCTTTTACACTCCTTATTTTACAGTTGGATAAGTTGCAAATTGATCATTTAGCCAATTAGGGGCAAAGATAGATCTAGGATCTCAGGTCTGTACTTAAGTAGATTATTTCCTTGTTGTCAGTTGTTCATTTTATAATTAAACTATGACTTCAAGCCTCAGGGTATGCTCACAATTGCAAACATCTTAGAAACTCTATTCAAGCAGGTGTGGACATATGTATTAGGTTTTTCTAAATTTTCCTAGGAAAAATCTTTAATGCTATCTCAACTATTTTTATGAATGTGCTAGTTTAAATACAGTAGCAGAAATAAGTATTGATTCAAAGAATTTTAAAGGATAACTAAATGTTAGAGTAGTTCAGGAATAATCTTTCTACTGTACTTGCAGAAATAACACATTCTCTTGGTCTTGGTCTGTCAGCCATCTTGTATCCACAGTATCTAGATAACTGATACTTTTGGTT